>JAJOZX010000757.1:747500-795000 GCA_023014485.1 Bathynomus jamesi | reverse complement strand
CCCAAAATGTATGTAAAGTAATTAACTAATTACTAAAATATTTGGTTTTGAGTAACAATAAATCTTATACTTTTTTGGTATACATTTTGTCCAGAGGTTAAACCACTTACAATTTTTGTATACTGTAGTTTCAAGATTCAGTTCAGCCTGCAAGACGTTGTGACAGCACAACACAGATCGAGTTTAACACATCAAAAACTTTAGGTCATAAAACCAAAGTAAAGTTCCAACTTGCCTGTACTGAACTGTTTGTGTAGAGCAAGAACTGTGAATCTACCATATCGGTATGGAATATAATGTTCGAATGAAAGCAAGTGAAGCACTGAGTCTTTATATTATATATATATATATATATATATATATATATATATATATATATATATATATATATATATAATGTAGTGGTGGACCGGATATCCGCATCCGCATCCGCACTTCTGATTGCGGATGTTATGCGGATATTACCTCTAATAAATTATGCAATTTACAATTAAATTAGCTTATAAAGTATCTTATAAGGTTCAGTCATGCACATTTCATGTAAAGTATTAATTATTAATGAACAAACAAATATATAAACCTCAAAATATAAATACTTGGTAACACAGAAAATTGAATGAAACTTGTTTCATTCAATTTTCTGTGGCTGAAACTCTTGAGAAAGTTATTATTTTTATCATAATGAAAACATTAATATTAATTTTAATTCTTATGCATTGCCTGCCATAATAGTAATATCTCGAAATTTGAAAAATTATGTCATATATTCATAATTCGCATGTCATATATTCATAATCCGCATCCGCATCCGCGGATATTGAAATTAAAGATCCGCATCCGCAGATGTTGAAAAACTGACATCCGGTCCACCACTAAATTATATATATATATATATATATATATATATATAGAGAGAGAGAGAGAGAGAGAGAGAGAGAGAGAAAGAGAGAGAGAGAGCGAGAGAGAGATTTTTATTCTTCAATGAGGCTAGCCTTAACTTATAAATAATCGTATTTTACCAGATATTAACAAAGATGCATTAGTTTTATAAAGAATGATAAATTAAATGATACCGTTTTGATCCCATATTATCCGATATTATACTACTAATACTATTACTTATATATATATATATATATATATATATATATATATATATATATATGAATAGAAACGACATAATATTAAGGAACGTTTCTGCACACGCGGAAGAGAAATCACGTTCCTTAATATTATGTCGTTTCTATTCATTTATATACTGCGTGGTCATTGCAGTTAAATGCATATATAATACACACAGACCATGCATGGAACAAGGAACTCTTCTAGAATAATTAAATCCACTATAGTCCGAATAAGTAATGGTAAATGACAAATACTATATTTTTTTTTTTCTTTTTCATGATGCTAGCCCGACGTGGGCAACGGGTCACTCGCAAAGAGGTCCCAAAAATATAGCTTCCCTAACCAGCTATCTGCAAAGCAGATAGGATCCAGCTTTGGAACAGGATCTATTTTTGGGACCTCTTTGCGAGTGACACGTTGCCCACGTCGGGCTAGCATCATGAAAAAGAAAAACTATAGTATTTGTCATTTAACATTACTTATTCGGACTCTAGTGGATTTAATTATCCTAGAAGAGTTCCTTGTTCCATGCACGGTCTGTGTGTATCATGAAAAACCTCAGGGAACCATTCTGAGTTCATTCCCATATATATATATATATACTGTGTGTGTGTGTGTGTGTGTGTGTGTGTGTGTATATATATATATTTGGAATAAAAGGTAATAGGCTGGACGATGCTTAAAATCATGATTTAATGATAAACGTTTCGAGAAAGTATCCCATCATCACTATCAATGCTTTATTACAATATATTATTTTTAGAATTTTTTAAGCATAACTTTTTAGTATGAACTCATTTTTCAGTGTTTTATTTTTTATTTTTTAGTTTTTTAGTTTTAGTTTTATAAATTATTTAATTTAAATTCTTAATTACAAGTGTAAATTTAATTTGTTTAATTTAAATTGTTTAATTTTATAATGTTTGTTTTTCGTTTTTGTTCCATTATCTTTTATTCTAAACTGCTTCACAGAAAAGGATGAAAGAATACACAAATTAGAAAAAGAAAACAAAGAACTAAAGCACTGTATAAACGATCTTAATCTACAGATCTACAGAAGCTAAGGCTAACAAAAACCCTAAGAGCCACTCTAAGGTTAGCCCGAGAGAAGGGAGAGAGTAGGGGGTTAAAAAAAGAGAATAAGGGGTTAAATAAGTAGCAAAACCTATCATTCGTGGGTTAACATTCATTCAGAAAAAGAGAGAGAAAGACTCACCATCATCATCCGCCGGCCACTGCCGACAAGTCTGAAAAATAGTCGAAGAGAATAGGAAAGGGGTGAAAGATGAAAAGAAGTAAAATAAGAACACTTACAAACCATGCAAACACAGTCTTAACTCAAACACTGTCATACCGTGCAAACTACAGACATGCAAGTAAAGAGAGGACAAGAAAATAAAAAAAAGTAGGAACAGTATAACAAAAAGTGGGTTAGTTTACGCTACGAGCTACATCCAAGTTCGTGTTAGTCTAATTTTTTTTTATTGCTGGCATATCACACGCTGGCATGTCTGAAGCTGGCGTTAATCGTTAACAGACTCATCCTCGACCACTACCCCCAGAGTTCCTGTTGCTAATTGTTTTATTTTTTTAAACAACGTTAATATTTTTAAAATGCCTATCTAAACGGTTTTTAAACATATTAACGCTGGTAGAGTTCACGACTGACGCGGGAAGATTATTCCATTTATCAATTACTTTAAAGCTTTAGCGATGTTAGTAATGAAACATCTGCCACGTAACTTAAATCCGTTATTACGAGTATTGCTATTATCGAAAGTGAACAGTTTGTCAAAATTTACGTTATCGATTTTATTAGCGATTTTGAAAACTTCAATAAGCTCCCCCCTTAATCTCCTAGTTTCGAGTGAATGCAAATTAACTCTTTAATCTTATCTTCGTAAGACTTGTTGCGCAATGACGGAATTAGTTTCGTGGCGTGACGCTGAACCCTTTCCAACCTATCAATATCCTCAGGCAAATACGGGCACCAAAACTGAACGGCATATTCTAAACGAGGCCTGACTAGGGACTTGTAAAGGGGCAGTATAATAGTCTTCGATTTAAATTCGAAATTACGCGCTATGAAGCCTAACATCCTATTAGCTTTTGCGCAAGACTCCAGGCACTGGTTCCTAACATTTAAATCCTTAGATACGCGTACGCCTAAATCTACTTCCTCGTCAACGATCGCTAACTGTCTATCATCCATCGTGTACGTGTAATTGTTGTTACGAGAACCTATATGCAAAACTTTACATTTGTCTACGTTAAATTGCATCTGCCACTTATCCGTCCGCTCCATAATCCTATTTACATCGTCTTGGAGCCTATTTCTATCGTCCACGTTAAGAACTTTACCGCCTATTTTAGTATCGTCCGTGAATTTTGACACGTTACTGGTCAAGCCTACATCTATGTCGTTAATGTAGATTACGAATAGCAATGTGCCTAACACTGAACCCTGTGGGACACCGCTACCTACATCTAACCACCCCGATTCACTACCATTAACAACGACCCTCTGTTTCCTAGCACGAAGCCATTCCTCTAACCAGTTAGCTACCTGACCGGGTATACCGTGCGCTTTAACCTTTGCAATTAATCTTCTATGCGGAACCGTATCGAACACTTTTTTAAAGTCTAAATAAATAACGTCAGCCGCTCTCTGCCTATCGTATTCGCGCACTATTTCATTATAAAACTCTAACAAATTAGTTAAACAAGATTTATGGCGTCGAAACCCATGCTGACTACTATCAATCAAATCGCGACTTTCTAAGTGATCGACGATACGATCCCTAACAAATCGACGATACGATCCCTAACAATGAAAGAGCATCCACTATAGAAGATCGACTACAAAACCAAGGAATAGAAAATGAGAAGTTAAACAGCGACCTGAAAGAGGAACATCACGAAAAACTATATTTTATCGGTGGACCTGGAGTCCTTCAAGGCTCCCCAAGTGAAAACTTCACTGAAATTGTCAGAAACGCCATCGAAGAAAAACGTATAAACATTCCTGAAAATGTCATTACGGAGGCACAAAAAAAATAATAATGACACAGACAAAAGAATCATAAAATTCAAATCGAGTAACCTACTGTGGAAATCGGAAATAAGAAGTGCAGTTATAAATGTCAAAGATATCAAACCTAATATATATATATAATCTTAATAATGAATTACTCTGAATACAGAAAATAAATTTTTGATAAACTATTAAAACTTAAAAAAGAAAAAAGTAATTTATTCTTGTTATTTACGGGACGGTATAATATATGCCCGTAAATCCTAGGAAGGACAAAGAGTGTCGATTCATACTCAACATGACCTGGACAACTTTCGGTGCCATCCACAAATGACGTGTGTTAAGTAAACCTATCACTACATAACATATTAGTATGTATTATTATTCTTACTAGCAAAAATACCGCCCTATGGGCGGTTTTTGCTATTTCCTGCGGAAGACTTGGAGCCCTGGGCCAATTACTTCATCTGGGAAATGAATTTTCTTACCTCAAGGTATTATTTCCTGTTATAAAATATAAAAAAGTAGACATAATTGTCAACAAATACTCCCTTTTCATTTCTTTCTGTCAGGACTTTGAGCAAAAGATCGGCGCTACACCCCGATTTCGCTAGATCTGCGGTACTTGGGCATTCGGCCCAAACCGAATCGAATTGTGGGCCTACGGCGTATTTTATTTTGAACATCATTCCTATCCCTCTCACCTTGGGCCTCAGTAATTTGGGTGCCTGCGGCGCCCCAATTACTGTCGGTTCAATTATTTGGTCAATAAAACTATAGAAAAGAAAAATCTAAAGCTTCACAAATCTTGATACAATGAGCTCAAATGTGAAGCTTAAGATTTTCATGATTGTGTTCTTTTCTATAGTTTTATTAACCAAATAATTGAACTGACAGTAACTGGGGAGCCTGCGGCCCCCCAATTACTGGGAGTTCAATTATTTTGTCAATAAAACTATAGTCATGAAAATCTTAAGCTTCACAAATTTTCTTGACACAATGTGAAGCTCAAGATTTCCATGGCTGTCTTCCCAATTACTGTCGGTTCAATTATTTGGTCAATAAAACTATGGAAAAGAACGCAGCCATGAAAATCTAAAGCTTCACAAATCTTGATACAATGAGCTCAAATGTGAAGCTTAAGATTTTCATGATTGCGTTCTTTTCTAGTTTTATTTGGTTACATATATATATATCGCACTTACCTCCATTATAATATAGATAAGTAATAATAATTAAAAGGAATCATAAATTTATACTGTCTTGAAATTTTTTAATTTTATAATCCCTATATAATCTTATAAATTTGCTATTCTCATAGTCCTTCAAATTCTGTAATTGTTACTTTTAAGATTTTATAATGATATAATTTTGTATTTTAGTGTATGTATATATATATATATATATATATATATATATATATATATATATATATATATATATATATACACACACATGTGTTTATGTGTACTGTATATATATTTTTTCTTGCCTGTTATTATTTCTGTTACCGTATTACTCTAATCTTCACATCATGATCAACACATTAAATACTCTCAATAGTGAAAATGAAATTAATGAATGTGTAAACGTAGTCAACTCCTACTATACCTCAGTAAACAACTTTTTAAATAAGAAATACAATAATGGCAACCTGTTTTTCTTAAAGTTAATATTCGCAGTATCCCAAACCACTTTGACGAATTGACAGCTGATCTAAAATTATTACAAAATAAATTCACCTGTATCATACAGGGTGGTCTAAAAAGTCTCTATTTGGCTGAAATAAGAGTATTTCAGGACAAAAAAATGTAGTAACATAATTAGATGTATATTTATTTATCAAGCTTAGGTCTAAGATTCGACGTGAAAACCATCACTGTCTCTGCAAATCTCAAATCTATCCACTGTATTGCGGAACACATTCTCAAGCATCTCTGGGGTTATTTTAGCGACCGCCGCGACAATGCTGGTTCGCAGATCCTGCAGGTCTGTAACTCTTGTTTTGTAAACCTCAGACTTTATAAAGCCCCACGCAAAGAAGTCTAATGGTGTTAAATCCGGAGATCGTGCTTCCAGGGCCTGTTTTCACCACGTTCAATTCAGCGATTTGGTAAGAGCTCATCAAGGTAGGCCCGAACGATGTGACATGGAGCTCCATCTTGCTGAAAGAAAACAGTGTCGAGAATGCCATCTGAAAGCAGGGGTTCGAGAAACTGCTGAAGCATGTCAAGATAAATTGGTCCTGTTACCGTAGCTTCTGCAAAGAAAAAAGGTCCGTAAATCTTCGATCTTGTCATACCCAACCAGACATTAACTTTAGAAGAATCTCTCTCCCATTCGTAGAACTCGGTTGGTTTTTCACTAGCCCAGATACGGCAATTATGTCGATTAACCTTTCCGCATGTGTGGAATGTTGCCTCATCGCTGAAGAGAATGTGGTTTAATAAGTTTTCGGTATGAATTTTTTCAATGAATTCTTTGCTCATGGCGGCTCGTCTTGGATAATCCTCTTCATGTAATTCATGTAGCACTTGAATATGGTAACTTTTCTTTTTTAATGTTGATTTTAGAATCCTCAGAACAGTCGTTTTTGGTATGCTTAGTGAACGTGATGCTGCGCGATTTAACATTCTAGAATTTGTTTCATGGTCATCTCTTACCAATTCGACATTTTCTTGAGAGGTACCTGGACGTTCAGATCTTGCCCCATCATGAACAGATCCTGTTCTTTTACATTTATTGACCAGCTCGCGAGCGAGCTGCTTTGTCTGTAGGTCCTGGTTTGTGAAATCTTCTTTCGAATTTTTCTCGAATTTCTTTACACTTCTTCCCTTGGATACGTAGTGTTACTACCATCACACGTTCTTGTACATCCATCATCATATATGGCCTGTACTGTAGAACATAAAAAAGAAATACCATTATTTCAGCAAAATAGGGACTTTTGAACCACCCTGTATTAACTGAAACCTGGTTAAATGAAAAGTAAATGGTATACTCTCTTTAAATTATAGAAAACTGATATTATTACCGAACAGACATACAAAAATTACTTTAACAGAATTAATACAAACATTAAAAAAGCAAAAGCAGATCATTATTGTTCAAAAAATTGATGGACAAAAATCAAATCCAACAAGGCTATGGAACACTCTGAAAGAGTTAATTACCACAAAGAAGGTTAAAATAAATCCTTTGTCCTCCCTCACACACGGCGGAAATTCTTATAGTGACCTCAAAAGACATAGCCAATTTATTAAACAACTTCTTTGCAAATATCGGCTCCAATACCGCATCCTCGATTCCAATTACAGACACTCACTACCGATAATAGATGCCACAACCAAATCCAAACTTATTTTTATTTGACCCAATTTTACCATGCGATATCTCTCTAGCAATAAAAAACTTGGAAAAATAAAGATTCTGACATCAATACGATCCAGGTTTAAATATACAAATTATTATTCGATGAAATTGCAATAGCACTCAGTAGGCTAAAGAATGAATCAGTAACACTAGGTATATTCCCTGACAGTATAAAGGAAGCTAGAGTATGCCCTGTATTTAAGTCAGGAAACTCAAACACTTTATCCAATTATCAACCCATTTCCGTATTGCAAACTTTAAGTAAAGTACTCGTATTTAAAAAAATCGTGTTCAATGAACTTACTAAATTCTTAATCAAATACGATATTTTGACTAAAACACAATTTTGATTTAGAGGTAGACATACAACGGAAGATGCCATAAACATGCTATTAGAAAATGTGTATCAGCACTCAAACAGCAATAAACACACTGTCTTGATCTTTCTCGACTTGTCAAACGCATTTGATACACTTTCACATGAAATCTTATTACTCATCTACATGTACAGAATGTATGCGAATAAACTTCACATATACAGAATAAGAGGAATTACCCTCGATTGATTTAAATCATATCTGCCAAATCGTCATCAGTACACTAGATTAAAAATGAATTTAGCCGACAAGGTGATGCTAACTAGCGAAGTCCTATAAGACTCTGTTATTGGCCCATTACCATTTCTAATTCACGTCAACGATTTTCATCTCTCAACCACATTAATGTAAATTGCGTACAACACACAACACACAGATGATACCACACTTACTTCTTCCCATCATAACTCAGTAATGAAACGAACAGGCAATTAGAAAATGTGTATAAATGGATGTGTGCTAATAAAGTTTTAATGAACATGACAAAGTCATCTTACATGATTATTACCAGAAAACATATTAATACAAACTATCAAATAAAAATTGGGAATACTACTTTTGCAAGGGTGAATGAGGCTAAGTACTTGGCATTAATTTAGACAAAAACTAATTTTCAAAAGTCATGTACAATGTATCAAATTCAAAATATCAAGATTTCTCTTCATATCATTTGAACTAAAACAGATCCTTCCTCAAAACGCACTCCTTACTCTATATTATTCCTTCATCCATCCACATTTATTATATTGCATTACAACATGGGGTAGCTCAAAGAAATATATAAAACATCTTTTGGAAGTAATTCATAAAAAATGTATGCGAACTCTCTCTCGAATAATGACAACAGACAAAGTCACACTTCCTCAATGTTTAAAGAGCTAAATATTTTAAAACTAAATGAATTATATAAGTTCAGTGTTGCTGTCAAAATGTTCAAAGTAATCAGTAAAAATCAACATACATCATCCATTCAAGGAGCAATTGCTCCTAATCAAATACGCCATCGTTTTACACCAGACTGCCCAGGGATTTTATACACTTTCTTTCAAAGGAGCAGATGTATGGAATGCAATTCCCATGCATATTAGGCAGGCTTCATCACTAAATATATTTTGCAAATCACTAAAAAAGCACTTCATTAGCTCCTGCTGATATATAAGTTCACTACTGCCATTTTTACCATAGTAATGAAGTTACTGTTATAATCAACTATTTAAAGTATGCTAATTTCACGAAGCACCTTTATTTTCGTAATCTATTCTTTTTTCTATATTTGATTAAGCATCATTTATTTTCTACTAAATGTACAATAAATCATTTAATTAAAAATTATGTGACATTTTGTAAACTTTATATTGTATTTATTATTATTATTGCTATTATTATTATTTTTCATCAATATTACTATTACTTGCTACGTTTACTAAACTTAACGAAATGCCATTAATTTTGCCTTAAAAAGCTTCCATGCTTCCAACGGCATATTCAGATTAGAGAACTGTAAATATATTAATGTCATATCAAATATCTAAATATTGAAAACTCTGTCACTTTTATTCTGTTCTGAATAAAGATTTTTAAAATTTGAATTTTGAATTTTGAGTTCTAAATTCCTGTAATTGAATTTGCTTTTAAATTTTAATTCCAGTTATGTATTGATACTGATGATGGGATACTTTCCCGAAACGTTTATCATTAAATCATAATTTCAAACATCGTCTTTTCAGTGTTCACTATATTATATTATTTTTTCTTTTAGGTAGGAGATGGCTGCGAAATTAACAATGGACGAGAGGGTGAGCTTGGTTTTAATGTATGGAATACCAGATACAACAAATCGATGAATCGGTACACAATTTAAATGCTGTACCGATTCATCGATTTGTTCTACCTGGTATTCCATACATTAAAACCAAGCTCACCCTTTCGTCTATTGTTAATTTCGCAGCCATCCCTTACCTAAAAGAAAAAATAATATATTATAATCAACACTGAAAATTCCTATGATGCGCGACTTTTGCGCCACCCTGATATATATCATCAGTATTATCTGATTTTTACAGGAACACGCTACTTAAAATGCATTTCCAGCCATTTCTCCTTTCCTGCTTGTAATGTTTGTTTAATTAACCTCATAATTACCCTGCATTCAAGCATTTTACATTAATTATTTCAACACATAAAATTAACTTCAAAATTTATTAATTTACCTTCGCGTTTCCTTCCTCCACTCACGCCATCTTTCTACGTCAATCCTCTATGTATTATCTCATTCCCTCCTTATCTTTATCTATTCCTTTATCTTTATCATTGATTTACCCTCTATCTCTCCTTCTTTCCTGTTAGAGAGAGAGAGAGAGAGAGAGAGAGAGAGAGAATAAGGTTAACTTCTCTGCTCTGACACTATGTTTCATATCAGAGGGCGGCTAGTTTATTACGTCATAAATACCCATTAATAACAGCCCTCGAACCACTTTCAGCTCTATGCCAATAGAGTGACTTAATTTTTATAACCAAAAACAGCCTTAGATAAATTAAATAGGCCTAATAGATATAAAAGAAGACCTTCATTATTTTGTAATTTCAAGTTTGTAATTTAGACATAAAACTCATGTAATTATTATTATTATTATTATTATATATATATATATATATATATATATATATATATATATATATTAGTGATTAAGTGTTAATACGAGTCGCAACACCGCCTTCCGTTAGTTCAACAAAGTTGAGCGACGTTGTGCCTGTTCACTAGTTTGATGGGTGATCGTTCTCTGCGTTCAGATGATGTAGCGACCTACGGTTCAGGTCCTACATTAAGCTGTAGTTCCCCTCCGTCATGTTGCCTTTATCGTTACGAAGGAGGTTAAACAACCCCCAAACGTTCTTATTATTACTGTGAAATAAGATAAATATAACGGAACTGTAACATTAATTACACTCCGGTTTTGCTATAACCTCTTTGCAGCTAGTGTATGATATAAAAGTACAGAAATTTTGTTTCTAGGCGAACTTTTTTCAGAAACTACACATCTGTAACAGCACAGTAATTTATATACTGTACGTCTTCATCATTATTATTATAATGAAAAAAATTAATTACGTTTTGCCATTATTTAGGGTGTAGGGATATTATTACTAGAAACAGTAATGGTACCATTAAGAACAGTAACAATATTATAAGTATACAATAACAACTTTACAGAAATTGTTATGCTGATGCTTCCGTTAATGTTGTTATTGTTATTGTTACTATAACAATATTGTTCAATACTGTTAATGTTGTTCTGGGTCAACATGAGTGATTCCTTATTCATTTTTCTACATGGTGTGAAGTAGTTTCAAGTCAAGACTGTTCTGGTCGGAAGGTCACAAGCATATTTCTTAGAGGGAATGTAGAAACTGTCTGTTATGCGATACTTCCCTGCATTACGTAAATGCGAGCAAGGCTTGAGTAGCAGCGGTGCGGCAGCTGAGGAAAAGGATCAGTTTCGGTTGTCCAACCACTGCTTTGTATTTGAATTGTATACTGAACTCATGATTCCATGACTGATTCTTAAATAGGCCCTTATAATAGCTCGATCCTTGTTGTAGTCACTTGGACAGTGATTCTAATCATTACGTGCACGCATCACGGAATCACATGAAGAAAAATAATAAATAAATAAAACAAAAATGTTTGCATGATAATAATGTCACAATGTATTATTTTAATCACCCTGACGTTATATTGTTCCGCTATAGGATGAATCCATCAGATTTTGATTGTCAGCAGATGGACACTGAAGTGGGTAGGAATTGATGAGCAGAACAGCCGCTAGCAAAAGATGTAGCAAGATTATTATTTGAGCCATTAGCCCCTAACCAGCGACTTCCCCCTCTTTGATCAATATTAGGGGGTTTATTTCTCGCATGGGGCCACTAGTCAATGATATATAGGGTTAACGCTTCAGTTTTGACCCACTGAGTGTGATAGCAGAAGATATTTTAATTGATAACAATTCAATGACATTAACAGCAATAGTAACAATAACAACGTGCAGAAGAATTAGTGAAAGTGACAACAACAATAGAATGAGTGATGACAACAATAAGAATAACAATAACAATAAGGGAACCAATATCAGTGACATTGACATCGACTACCAAACGGCCAATAATAATAATAATAATAATAATAATAATAATAATAATAATAACGTGAAATTACAAACTTAGGAAGTGAACGAAAGAGTAAAAACACGTTAGAATTCCCATCGTTTTAAAAGATAAAATCCAAAGCAACGAAACAGAGGCAATCTTAATGAACCATAAGTCTCGACCAATGCTCCTTCCTCCTGCGACAGTTCGGAGACCAGCATGGACGATAAAACAAGGGGGTCCCAGCGGGGAGGCGAAGCCCCCCTGATTTATAAATGGCTTTAACTGCCACACTCTCTGCAAACGCTCCACTGGCTTTGATACTCGCTGTGAGGTCGGTGATAAAGCCGCCCCCGTAACCTGCTGCAAGGGAGAGCCAGGGAGAGCCAGGGAGAGTATGGGAGGTCAAGGGAAGCCGATGGGGGCGAGACAACCAAGCAACCCCTCACTGCCGTATAAGTGAATCCCTCATCCCCCATCCCCTGTTTTGGTTATTTTTCTATTGGACGTATTTTATAAAATAATTCTGGGCGTAATATTGATTCATAACAATTAAAATATCATTCTAAAAAAATATTCGAAATAATTGGAAATTACACAAAAAAATGGGCAAAAGATATAGGAAAAGTTATTCCCTTCAAAGCGAGATAGAAAATAAAAATGAAAAACAGATTTTTTTTTTTAAATATAATTTGTAGATGAATCATTAATTACAATATCTTTTCAGTAAATGAATAAATGACAACGTGTGTGTATATATATATATATATATATATATATATATTATATATATATATATATGTATGTATGTATGTATGTATATATTGCTCTTATTTTTCAATTCCAGGCCTAGCATTCGATTGTTTAAGTTTTTAAAAAATAAATTTATGTTACAAGTTTTGAAAGCTTGAAGAAATAATCTAAATCTCTTCCAATATCTGGAGGAATATAAAAAAAAATACTAAAAAAAATTAGCAAAAACGATTAAGATTCTATAATTCCTACCCCCCTCCCCCCATAACCCGCCCACCTCCCCACTAACCCAGTCATACCTCTCCCCCACTTTACAAAAATTTAAAAACTTAAAAAAAAAAATGAACAATGATAAATAAACTGTCATTAGTTTATTTTTGACTTTTTATAAAAACTAATTCCTAAAAGATGACTTCCTTCTAAAGTCACCAATCAAATGTTTTTTTGTTTTTTTTTAATTTTCAAAATATCTCAAACGAAATTTTGCTCCTCAGAAAATAAAATGAATAATCACCTCATTTTCAAAACTTTGTGTCTAAGTCGAAGGGAACATCATTTTCAAATCGGATCGTCGGCCGGAGGGGGCTTGTCTAAAATCCGGGGGTTTAGGGGCCTGAGTGGGAGTAGGGTTGTGTGGGGTTGGGAATACCCGGGAGTGCTAAGGCCAGCTAGGGGTCTGAGAGACACGAGGAAGGTCTTTTTTTCTGTATTTTTTATTTTTTTTAGGGTAGGGAGCAATTTCAAATAATATAAACTAAACCCAATTTCAAATTGCGGCCCCCACTCCTCCCGCTCCCTACCCCTCTCTCCCCGAAAAAAAAGCCCCCCAAAACAATTAAAAACATCCAGACAAGAAGAAGAAGAACAACAACAACAACAACAATAACAACAACAACAAAAACAACAACAATAATAACAATAATAATCATAAAATAAGCTATAGTTTCGCAAACGGAAATGACATGTGGTCTTTTGTTGAGTTTGATCAAATTGACACGGTTAAAAATCTATCCCGAACGTCAGAGTCATTTCGAGAACAACAACAACAACAACAACAACAAGATTTAAAAAAGAAAGGGTAAAAAAAAAAGAAAAAAAAAGAAGTCTAAAGACTGGGTTAGGTTTTATGGACCATAGAGAATTATGTCTTCGCTCTACGAGATTTACCGAGACGAGGCGACATCCCGTATTTTATGGAGAACCGTCCTTTGGCATTATTTGAACGATAAGAGATTGTGTGGTTTCATTAAGGGAGAAGAGAGCTAGAGAAAGGAAAGGAGAAGTTGACCTAATACGAAAGGATCGTTTTTATAAGCTTATATTAATCGTTTCAATGGATTTCTTTTCAAATTTATTATTCTGATGGTTCCCGTATTGCGTTTTCTTTGTTTTTAGCTCTTTTTTTTTGTCGTTCGCAGGGGAAACAATTTTATAGAAATGATAAAATCTTGTAGTTTGTTCGATGATATAAATAAGATATCTACATCTCTTTCGAATTCTTTATTTTATTCTCATGGTCTAGTTTGAGGTCGCATATTTTTACTAAACGATTATATACGTCTAATGATAAATAGAGTACGTCGTGTAAATAACTGAAAGAATGTAATCATTGAACTTATTTGATGTAAACGAGAAGTAAAAAGTCAACAGGGAAGGGACAGTAAATATCTTGTCAAAATCTTGCAAAACAGATACTGGGCGTGAACGCTTATAGACTTAACTGAACATTAGAATGAAGATATGACATATCGATGTACCTGTTTCACTATGAATATTGTTGCTTATTATATATAGTGCTTAATTGTTTGCGAAATGAAAATTTATATATATATATATATATATATGTAAAGAACGACGCTTGTATAGAAGAACGTTCCGCACAAGATGAGGAGGGAGAACGAACAAATGAAAAATGAGGTTCTTCTATACAAGCGTCGTTCTTTACATTAATTATACTGCAGTTAAAATGTATATATATATATATATATATATATATATATATATATATGTGTGTGTGTGTGTGTGTGTGTATGCGCGCGCACGTTTTAAATGCAATAATCGCTCTGTGGTATGAAAAAGAAGGAAAAGGAATGAAAGTAGAAAACTGGCAACCAGTAGGACTCGAACCCATTTCACGTAGTTTTAGAATCAACGCTCCTACTGACCAAGCTATCTCGGCTCTCCCTGATGATCCGGTGAAGCGAAGTCAACAATTACGCTGTTTGACCATGCTCCCTATTAATCCCTCACCTTTATATATATAAAGATATTTCTTACTATGATTTCTTACTATGGGGATATTTAATGGAAAGTTTTTCCATTTCATACTATAGGGATATTTAATGGAAAGTCTTTCCATTTCTTAATATGGGGATATTTAATGAACAGTCTTAAAGAAACTTCAAAGACATTGAAAGCTCAAAACGTAGAGAGTTATCGTGAAAGACGCTCCATTTCTACCAAAGTGTAGTTTACGCCCCCCTGTGGTGCCAAGTGTAGTTTACGTTCCCCTATATTATCCTAGTGTAGTTTGCGTTCCCCAACTTTGTCCGCGTATACCTAAGCAAATAAAACATTAAAACTACAAAAATATTACGACTTAACCTAACTAATCGTCAATTTATATATATATATATATATATATATATATATATATATATATATATATAACAATATTTAAATTTCAACACTTGTTTGAAACATGCCAGCTCACCTGAAGATCAGGGCCCCCAGCCTTCTTTAGTTAGCCTTATAAGCCTTATAAGGCTAACTAACGAAAATATCACGACCTAACCTAACCAATCGTTAGGTCAACTGTACGCCCTTGACGAGTGGTTAGGTTAGGTCGTGATATTTTCGTTAGTTAGCTTATAAAACTAACTAAAGAAGGCTGGGGACCCTGATCTTCAGATGATTCCATATGCCTTTTTGTGAAATACTTGATTTGAATTAGATGCTAATGTACAAGATAATTGGACTGTATATTGGAATATATATATATATATATATATATACAGGGTGTCCCGTAAGTCTGGACCCATAGGGAAAAATAATAAAATTACAAAATAGTCCAAAAATTTATTTATAATATATTTTTTTATTATTTTTATTATTATTTTTATTATTTTTTTATTATGATCTTACTCCGCTGGAGTTTTATTTGTGGGGCCACTTGAAAGCCAAAGTGTACGAGGTCAAACTTCAGAACATTTTCCACCTTAAAGCACGCATTGTGGAGGCGTGTCAAGAAATTTCTGCGACTGTGATTCAGAAAGTGCTGTCGCAGTGGAGATTGCGTCTTCAACTATGTGTGCGACACAACGGCGGACACTTTGAACAGATTATGTAATAAATTTTTGGACTATTTTTTAATTTTATTATTTTTCCCTATGGGTCCAGACTTACGGGACACCCTGTAATATATATATATATATATATATCAGTGGCGACTCCTGCACTCGGGCTTCTCGGGCTGAGCCCGAGAGGCAAGGGGCAAGGAGAAGCATGAGAAATAAAATTGTGTATTTATAGATTTAAGTTTAAAAAAAAGTTTTAAATACAAATTGTAAAAATGGTTTTTGGTTGGTAGTATGTTACTATTTTTCTGTCTAGCCTTCGTCGCGCAAGCAAATTTTGAGCGCATTTAGATACCCTTACTACCTATAAAAAAACTATATTGACACATTAAGTTTTCGTGTAATCTTTCACGATCCTTTACTCGGGCGCAAGACATTACGCCCGAGAAAGTATAAATAATATCGTATATTTAAAGTTCTTTTAATGAATAATTATTTGCTTGCATACGGTTACATAGTAGTCCTTCTTCTAATTCCCATTAAATAAAATACGTTTTTCCTCCTATTCATTTTTTTTATAAAGAAAAAATCATTTCAACTCGGGCTTATATCCTTCGGCCTTGTAGAGGCACAATTTTTAATTCTGGCGATACATGGTAACTTTTAACGTTTCGATAAGCGTGCCTTCAACTGCCTTGGGCGGCGGTGCAGTTTGATTTTTGCCGCAATATGAGGTTGTTCGCTTTTCTTAAATAATCTGATTTATTTTTAATATTATAAGTATTCTGAGAAATATAGCCCACCCATGGAGGACATAGTGTTATCATTAAAAGAAAACCAGAAAGCTGATTCAGCTCCTTCTTACCATACCTGTAACTTCTGTTTCAAATGAAAGAAGTTGCTCTGTTCTTGATCGAATTAGATCATATTTAAGAAACACAATGGCTCAAGAATGGCTCTCGTCCCTGGCTAGGATTTCAATTGAAAAAGAAATACTTATTGATTTAGAAAGCAAAAAGGAATTACATGACCGAATATTAAAGGAATTTGCTTTAAAACCAAGACGCTTGGACTTTATGTCCAAGTAAATAAAATTCAAATAATTTTTTCTACCGAGGTATGTATTTATTTATTTTATTGATAATCTTAAGTTATTGTCATGCATTTAAATGTCGGCTCATATGTAGACTTGAAAATTTAAAAAGAGCCCGAGTAGTCTTGAAGAGCTGGAGTCGGCACTGATATATATATATATATATATATATATATATATATATATATATAATATATAAATTGACGATTGGTTAGGTTAAATCGTAATATTTTCGTTAGTTTTAACGGTTTATTTGATGGATTCCTTTAAAAAATATCTCCTAAAGATCCTAGTGTGGTTTACGTTCCCTAACTTTGACTTAGTGTAGTTTGTCTCCTTTTGCGTCAGGGGGACGTAAACTACACTTGCTCCCTACCGAAAAGCTAAAGACCGTGACAAGAAATTATGTACACTTCCTGGATTTGTTAAGTAATTTCGCAAAGGGAAGGACATTATGGTAATGTGTTCCTGCAAAAAAAGATAATAAAAAGCCGTTCCATTAGGCTTCCACAATAATTGTATCAAGTTTCATAAGCCTAAGTTAATCCACTGATTTTTTAATTTTTAAAAGTATGGCATAATTAAAGAATTGCGCTATATTACATATTTTTTTTATTATCTGCTTCGTTTTAAATGTTTGCCAACCGTTCAGGAAGAACATTTGTTCTGGAGCAAAGTGTCTCTCCATAATTTACTCGCTAGTCCTCCAAACTGAACTGACTTTTCTGTTCCTCAAATATAACTGTCACGTGATTATCATTCTCAAAGGTAAAACTTTCTAAAAATAAGAAAGTGAATTCTTTAAAAATTTAGAATTAACCTTTATTTAATTAATAAATTTCCTATTACGAGAAATAAAAGATAATTAGATAACCATCAAGACGACTTAGCTGACCGAGCATAAACTCTGCGTTAGAAAGCCTCTTACGCAAATGTAGAAATTTGAATAACAGATTAATGTTCTGAGATACTTTACTCCACCTTACAAACACCGAAAAATTCTCATGGTACAAAACCATTCGTTCATTTAACGAAAAATAATGTACAGGGTGTCCGAGAATTATCTGTACAATTTTTGGCTGTTATTAAAAGTCAACCATGAAGTGTAGAAATTCCAGTTTGTCCCATTTTACAGAGAATCTCATTCAGTTTTTTCTGATACCAAGTTTTGACAAGTTTTTTATAAATTCCAGTGTGTCCGAACATTATCTGTACAATTTCATCTTTTAATAAAATTCTTGATAACACGTAAAATTCTTAAACAAGATTATTTAGAATCTGTATTTTCAAAAGTTTCTTTTATTAAAGTAACGTTGTTACAAACATTCGATATGTGCACCATTAGTGATTCGCAAAACATCCAATCGATACTCCAAATGTTGCCATGTACGCTGCAGCATATCCACATCAATTCGCTCAATAGCAGCTGTGATTCTTGCTTTTAAATCATCAATGTCTGTCACCCGCGTACATTTCTGAAAAACTTGTCAAAACGTGGTATCAGAAAAAACTTAATGAGATTCTCTGTAAAATGGGACAAACTGGAATTTCTACACTTCATGGTTGACTTTTAATAACAGCCAAAAATTGTACAGATAATTCTCGGACACCCGGTATTTTACTTTTTATCTTAATGCATTTTACTTCTGAACATCCAAATGCTGAAATTTTTTCCCTCTCCCATGTCCAAAGATCTAAGAGAGGATGTTTGACCGGATAAAAACGCCTCACCTTTGATTTCCTAAAAAGTTGAACAAAAATTCTATATAGAAACTACTTTCATTAAAATGAAAAATAAAAATTGTAGGTTAGTATTCTTATCTATTTTATTCTTGATATCAGTGTTGGGAACAAAAAGGTCCATAAATCAGAGATAAAAAACGAAAAAAGCTTAAATTGTGAAAAATACGTCCCCTCTATTTTGAAAGTCTTTCATAGAAAATCTTTCATAGAATGCAAAAACTACAATATGAAAGACATTTTTAACACTTTAATATGTAAAAAATTACAGTTAAGAGGACGATTACAGTACCAAACAACACGGGAAAATCGAACAGATAATGCACCTCAGTTCTGAAACTAATTTAATTGGATATATAACCGTGTTACACTGTAACACTGTTACAGTCTAAATCAGGGGTCTCCAACCTGGGCGGTAGCGCCCACTAGTGGGCTCACATTAAAGGTAATTAAACATTTATTTCATTATTTATTTTATCGATTACGTTGATTTATTCTTTTTGATCTAAGGTGGGCGATAAGCTTTTTTAATTTTCAAAAAATCGTAAAAGTGGGCGGTGAACAAAAAAAAGGTTGGAGACCCCTGGTGGTCTAAATTATTTCCCCATGAATTATATTTAATTTCAAAGTTAAATACAAGAGGAGAGTTTGAGTAAGAATAACTGAAGAGAAACTCACTTTCTTAACCAGACTGGAAATTTTTTTGGGTGTAGCTAAAATTATCATCTCTGGACGAAGAATATATAGTAGACGTGACGACCTGAAAATATAAAAAGATATTAATTTGAACTATTAAATTTAAGTTTTAAATTTTAACGAAAATGAAATTGTTGTAAAATAAATATTAATACTCCAAAACTTGGATATTTCATTTCTAAATTATTGGAATATATTATCAATAAGAAGTTTTCCCTCTTTTTTCCAGGTAAAATTATGTAAAAGTTTGATAATTAAAATAAATTTTAAACCGTAATCAGCTAAAAAAAAAAAAAAAGTACCAAGTCATCGTGAAGTTAAAGCGCCGTAATTTTTTTTAATAATAAAATAAAATATGAACAAGGCTGCAAACATCTTGATTGCTAAAACTACCTTACCTTATTATCTTGACTACCTTTAAAAGACTAAAATATCCCACCGGCTGAGCTATAATTATAGCTGGCACATTTTACATCGATAACTAATGTTTAGAATTTCGATTTTAAAATCATTTTCAAGTCTCTTATTCTACGTCGTATACAATTTTCTTTTTTCCTTTAGTTTACCCTTTATTTTCTACGAATTTACATTTTCTTTATTTTGTCACATTTCATTCCGTTTTCATTCCAGTTTTCAACTATTTTTTTCTCAATTGTTTTCATTTTGTATCATTTCTTCTTTAATTCTTCTTCTTTTCATTATTTTATTTTCGTACAATTTTTGGTAGTGATGCAATAATTTATTTAGTTTTTTTTTATATACGTTTTCTTTATTCATTGTTGATGAATTACATCTCTCTCAATTTTACATTCAAACTTTTTTCTTGGTATTACTATATCTCCTTTCCAACTTCTCTTCCTCTTTATAGTTTATTTCAGTCTCCCTTCTTCCTATTTCTCTTTATTTTATTCTCTTCCTGCTTCCCTCACTTTACTGCTCCCTTAATCCACGTTTTTCTTCTCTCTCTCTCTCTCTCTCTCTCTCTCGCCTTCCTTATACCATATCTGACTCCTCCTTACCCTTTTCCCTGTCCCTTCTCACTTCCCTTCCTCGTTCAATCGCTCTGAGTGTTTGTTCGTCGCGTTCAACACCCCACCCCATCCCCCCTAACATTCCCCAACCAGTCCGAGTCCCGATCTGGAACAAATGCGTTTAGACACTGACGAGAGGGATCGAACCTAGATTGGACGTTTGGCGGATCGCTTTTCACCGAACACGTGACCGAAAGGGCCTGTGTCAACTCTCCTTAGGGATCTGCGCAAGCATTAGATGGGAATTAGACCTCCTCAGGAATGAAGGTTAAGGAATAGGATTATAGGCGTTCGAGAGACGACGAGAAAGGCGGAGAGACAAGGAGTAAAAAAAAGAAAAAAAAGAAGGGAAATGATTTAAAGCTTTTATTCGGGATTATTTTCATTTACGTTCGGTCCTAATATAGCAATTTGTATTTGCTTATATATACATTTAATCTTGTCCAATTATTTGCCTGAGTGAGTGTTTTGTAAAGTGTATGTCAGTCATATTAACGTATTTGAACAAGAAGAGGAGTTGATGTAATGTAAGAATGAGTATGTGAAAATAAATTAATATACAATATGCTTCATATATTACATCTCGCATTGCCAAATTGAATTACATCTTAAAGTTAAAGCGTGTTGTGTCCTCGTTTAGTGGGTATTACATAAATAAAGGTTTAATATAATTTACGTATGGTTATTATTAGTAGAGTTATGCTAAGTTCGGTTAGGGTTAACTGTATTAGATTGAATAGTGCCCAGTTAGGTTACAATAAGTTGGGGTGGATTCAGTTAGGTTGCGTTAGATAATATATACAGTATTTTGAATAAATGATTAGAATCAGTACACTTCATTTGTGGAATTTGATGAAGGAGAGAGTTGTGTATAACTTTAGAAAGTTATGAAATTTATGAAGTAGATTTTTTGTATTAGAAACTGAATATTTTTACCAATTATATATCTGATTCCTTCGACTAAATGTTAAACAATTTTAGCATTTGTTTGCTAAGAAAGTTTTTCACCTTCGATGTTTACAAACAGTGATTTGTTGCCTCCTATTGCAAAAATCAGTTATTATGCGTACAATTTCGTAGGCTTAGTAGGTGTAAGTAGGTTAGGTTAGAAATAGCTGTCTATAAAACTTATATTAGTTACCGGCAGGTACCTCCGTAATCACATTACGCGTAAAACGTAATATTCTTCACACAAAATTTTGGGATAAGGGAAAGAATTTTATACCGTACGTACATAGTTTTATTTCTTACGCATTTTAGTATTATACGAGTACGTAAATAAATGCAATGTCAATTCAATCATTCAAACAATAAACAGGTCTGTATAAACAAAAGTTTGAAGTTGCAAATATTCCGAGTTCGTGGTCCAGTCTGTGTAGGGCAAATCTGAGGTGATATGAATGTAAGGGGTTCCAAAAAACTTAGCCCCCCCCCCCCCATTTGCAGCTTACATGTTTACTTATATCGAAATAGTTTTTAGTGATTATAAAAATATATAAAATTCTTTATTTATTGCAGGTATTAAAATTACTCTAGCTGATAAAGTGATAATATAATGGCTTCTCAATTAATTGGTGATTCGGAGAGGCAACGTGTGATAGATCGCATACGAGCAATAACATTTCGGGAAGCTCGTGATGCTGGAGCCACCTTTATAACACGTTCATGGGTTGCCAAAAAGTTGCGAAGAAGTGAGAACTTCGTCAAAAGAAATTGGAATAAAACTTTGGATGAATGTAAAATGGATGCAACCAAATCTGGGCGCCCAAATTTGCCACTCTCTCAGGAAACAAAGGACATCATTGAAAGCGGTACACGTAAGCGGAAAAACAGCTGTGCTAAACATTCTAGAGAGATCGAAGTGTTGAGAGGAAAGATCGTTAGTGGTGAGATCATTCGACTGTACCGTCATAGGCAAGGTATAAAGCCTTGGCATGAACTTCCAAAGCCAAGAAAAACTCAACTTAACATCAATGACAGAATGTGGTTTGCCCATTATCTTAAAGATTGGGATGTGGATGATTTCATGCATTTAGCTGTCTCCGATGAATTTTTTGTTTACGCAACACGTCGGCCTAACTACCAAAGTGATCGAGTGTGGGCCACAACACCAGATGAAATCGATAACAATGAACATTATCGCGAATTATTAAAAAGTCCAGACTGTGTTGGTGTGTTTGTTTTGTTCACTGCAAAGAAGCTCATGTGGGTGCTGAAGCCAAATGGTCAGAGTTGGGATGGACAGTATTTTCGTGATATTATTCTATCCCAGCATGTCATTCCTTTTCTAAAAAACCCAAACAATGTTATGGATGTCGATCAGGTCACACTTCTGCACGATAAAGCCCCCTGCTTTAAGGCATTAGCCACTCAACAGTTGTTGCGGAACCATGAGATCGATTTCTTTGGAAATGAAGAATGGCCAGGAAATTCTGACCTGAACGTCTGTAAACACATTGGATCAGTTATGAAGGACAAGGTTGAATGTCTCTTGTTTCAAGAACCTGCACCAAATCGATTTTCGAAGGATACAATGACGCAACACATTGAAACTGTTTTAGCAAATTTGCGTAACGATTAAGATTTGTTCACGTCACTTTTGGCAAGCTACCCAAAGCGAATTCAGGCTGTCTTGGAAGCCAATGGCGGGAACACCAAGTTTTAATTGTTTCTCATTAAATGCAGGATTAAATTCTCTTTTGTAAGGTATGTTTAGTTTTACTGTACCTCTAATGGTTTAGGCCATGGGCGGGGTGGCTAAGGTTTATTGGAGCCCCGTATTTGTGATTAGAAGGGGCGCATTTGTGTTGTCTCGGGGAGGAAACACAAATTCGCGAATTTTGCTCCTGAGAAATCATGCACCCGGACCTATAAGAACAGTAGTGTTTGCAATACAAACTAGTGACACGCGCGGCAAGTTAAAGGATTATGAATGTGACCACTTATTTGAATATAATAAATCAAAGTAGTATTGTTGCTTCAAGTGCTGATGAACTACATAAGGAAACCTCATTAGTACGTTTACCCTCTACATACGTGGCAATGATGCTGCGAGCTGCTCTTAGTGTACGGGAGATTTCTGTTTTCTAAGAATTGATAATTGGGTACTTAGCATGGACAGGACTTACTATGCCAAGTAGTATGGTTTTACTGTCCACTTCGATAAGATATTATAGAAAAAAATTGTCCATAGAAACATCAGTAAAACAAACTTAAATGTGTACCGTGGACAGGTTTACGTTTTCACTACAATAGCAGGAAAGCTCCAAAGAACAAATTTCTTATTCCGTTCATATCTGATGAAGATAAGAGGAAATATTTTGTAGTTTTCATTCAATCTATAAACAATGTACGTCTTAAAAGTTGATGCACACAAGAACTATGTCGGGAAGACTTCAATGTCCCCTCCTCTATTTGTGACCTTGACCTTTGGTGCAAGAACCTGAGTCTGACACATCGTCTTGTGATGATCCATATTATGTATGTGGAGTTTTATGGATTTATGTTGTGTACCTCATTTGACCTTTGACCCTCTATTTGTGACCTTAAGCCTTCCTCAGAACACATCGTCTTATAATCATCATACGTGTGCGAAGCTTTATCAATTTATGTTCAGTGTACCTTCATTTGACCTCTATCTGAGTTCTTGAACTTTGATACAGGGACCTGAGTCCTACGATGACCCATACAAGTGTGAAGTTTCATCAATTTATGTAGGGTGAGTCAGAAGTTATGGCATGGTCCTCTATTTGACCTTTAATCTATTTGCGACCATGATCTTTGATGCAGGGACTTGATTATTGCTCACACACATCGTCTATTCATGATCCATGTACGTTAGGGTGGATCGAAAATGAGGTTTTTAAACGTTTTTTCGAAATTCAAATATGGCTAGTGCGGAAGATATGTGGGTGCTATAGATAATGACTGTGCATAAATATTAGTCCTGCGAAATTATATCTTCAGGTGCCACAAAGCCGTCGAAAAAAGTGAAATATAATGATTTTCTTATATTCTGCATTAGTACAATAACTGAAACTTACTTGTTATTATTATATATCAAGTGTTCCAATTACCAAAATAGTTACTGAATTACGCAGCTCTTAGTTTATTTAGATCAATGTTCTTTTGATTAATGATCTAAATAATCCAGAACTCACCACGAGGAGGTGGCTGCGTGTCGAGCTCCACCTATGCCCTCCCAACCACCCATCCTTGCGCATGTTTTTTTCTATTAACGTTTTATTTAAACTTTATATTCAGCTTACTTTCGAATGATGGCATTTTTTTACGTGACTGAAGTGTTGATCTTATGAAGCCATCTCGCGCGTTCAATCCAAATACTTTGATGATGCTTCAGTTACTAATTTTACCATTCTTTCTACTACTTGTGTATGACAAGGGAATTTCTCGAATGGAGGGGTACTCTTGTTTTCTATGAATTCTTCAATCTCATTTTCTGTCAGGTGTCTTGTCACAGGTGGTTCAGTGACAATGCATTTTGCCAATTAATTAAATCAGTATAATCAGTAGCTTCAAATTGAATAACAGGTACTGTGAAACGCCTCACAACTTTTTCCTTGTTTGTTTGCCTTGCTTTCTTTATTCGCCTCCACGCTAATTCTCTTATGGCGCTGCGGTCATCATGAATCATTGATGCTAGAATATTTTCTGGATTTGCAAAAAATGCATTTCTTTGTATGACAGGGTTTACAATATCCTTTACTTCGTCATTCAGTGTTCTTGTTAGTTCAATAGTTTTGAAAACATGTTTTGAGCCATTGACAAAAGACGTACTTTGCTTAATAGAAAACCACATTGGGATGTAGACCTTCATTATAAAAGAAGCAATGTTCATGAGGTTCTCAGATGGACTTACAGTTGAAACGTATAGACGAAGCAAACGATTTGCTGTAGTCAGCCATCGTGAATGTGCCATTTTGCCTGGACTACGATGAGGAAGATCTGGAGAGCAATATCCCTTTGTTATGGCCTGATGAATATCAATTAGATATTTTTGGTCGGTGCTAAGATCTTCACAGTCTACAGTTGGTTCCTCAGCATCAATCCTTTCAAACTCGACAATAGGAAGACTCTCACAGTTCTCTAATTCCCTGCCAATAGGACCGGTGAATCCGCGGGGGCCAGATGTTTTTCCATCCAGCTTTGCAACTAAATGGCGTAATGGCAATTCATTGGCATGGAGCTGGCATACTAAATGTTGAACTGGCTTCTTCAGCTTCAATTCTATAAGCCTTATAACGCCTCCCTTTTCTCCAGTGTTGACTGCTGCACCATCGCATCCAATGGCAACAAGGTTTTCCAGGTTCATGTCATTATTTCCAATATACTCAAACATTCCTTTACATATTTCTTCAGCTGATCCAGAATTCACAGAATAATGGCCCAAATAATCTGAACCAGGTTCTCTCACTAAAGTGATATGTTCTTCTGTTACCTTCTTCTGATATACTTCGGACTCTTTTTTTTCTTGGAAGAGTGTAGAATCTTTCGACCATCAAATAGATTCCTCTGATTGGGACCTGATTTTGATCTTTCATAATTTCTGATCCCTTCTTTTGTCTTTCTCTTCTGATTTTACTCCTATCCACTACTTCAGATGTATTGTCAATAGAAACTTCTCCAATATCTTGCAATACTGCACTAACAATGAATGCTGCAGCTCGATCTGAAACTGCAGTCCTGTCAGAAGCAGTAGCCACTGAAGGTAGATTTGTAGTTTTCCTTTCTTGAATAATTGTTCTTCAGGTTGTTCGAGCTTTCTCTTCGAGCTAACTGGCTCTGGAAATGTATCGTCTGATATTTCGCCTGATTCACTTTCACTATTTGATGTCGATGATGATAATTCAACATTTGTATCCTGCAATTTCTCCTGTGAAGATTCTTTGGTGAGCCTCACAGCTTCTTTTGCTTTCTTAGCAACGTAGATGCTTTTTTCTTTGAGAGTGTAATATCTACTCTATCAATAAACAGTTTTCTTTCACTCCTTTGATCTAAGAGGAACGTCACTTCTTCCTTTGGAACCGTTTTTTCTTTGGGACAAGAACATTGTGTTAGTACTTTGCACTTGCACGCTGCAATGTCAAAAAGTTTCGTGTGTGCTTCTTTTTTGAACATATCAATCTTTGCTTTGTAAGCTTCAGAATTTTTTCTGCTTTGGTATGGCTTCATAATGACACGATACTTTTCGTGGTAGCTTCTGAACATTGTTTCAATTCGCCTGTCTGACAGAATTTGGACGGAAGCACTTTCCCAAATTGTTTTCAATTTATCAACAACTTGTTCTAATATTTGAGATATTGAAGGATCTTTATTAGTATTCTGTTTCAAATCGTTTCTTACAAACAAGTAATATTTAAAAACTCCTTCGTATGTAGGAAGATTCCTGTGCCACAATCTTCCCCCATACCAAACATGGGGCACTCAGTTGAGGCCCTGGTTGATTTTGCACAAACTCGAGACATTTTGAAAGTATACAAATCTGAAAAAGAAAGAGCTAATATCAATTATACGTTAATTTCAGTTAATAGTACATGGCAAACTTAGGGCAACACAATACAGAAATGCAAAATATATAAGAAATATAGTTTAGACTATCTGAGTAACGCCAACAACGAAACACCCACCTGCTACGAGAGCGACAGCTACACTGAACCGAGGTACTCACGTGACAGCTGAGTGAGCTGACTATAGAAAACTGTTTTTAGAGAATAGAAACTTTTTTTAAAGGTTGACTGAGCTATTTTATACAAGTGTGAATAAATTCTTGTCTATTGTGCATCGTGGACTTCTGTAATTATTGGTTAAAATCTGCTTTTTTCAATTTTTTCAATATTGAAGGTCATTGTGGCACCTGAAGATATTAATGTTATGATTTTAAATTTATACCAGCTTATTTCCTCACTACTCCACACATTTTCCACACTAGCCAATTTGAAAATTCGAAAAATGGGTTTTTCACTCCGCCCTAATGTACGTGTAAAGTTTCATCAATTTATGTTGAACGGTTCAAAAGTTATATCCCGGACACGAAAGTGTGACGAGCAGACGGTTGGACGGACGGAGACGGACACGTGCAATCCAGTATGTCCCCCTCCAAATTTTTTGGTTGGGGACATAATAATATTATTTAATACTTATATACCATAGTATACTGTACAGTTTTCGAAAAAGTTCGCCAAAAAACAAAAAAAAAAAAAAAAATTGCTAATCGATAATGACTTGGGGGGGTGGGGGTTAGAAATTTTATTAGTCACACACAAAAAAAAAAAACCCAAAGCAAAATATAACCAATTAGGAATTTTTTTTTTTTGCTTTTTATAAATTTTGTTTCCAGGGGAACTTTTTCCGAAACTACATATTAGAGAATGGACACGCATGCAGAGTTTGAAATATATACAGGGTGTCCCGTAAGTCTGGACCCATAGGGAAAAATAATAAAATTACAAAATAGTCCAAAAATTTATTTATAATATATTTTTTTATTATTTTTATTATTATTTTTATTATTTTTTTATTATGATCTTACTCCGCTGGAGTTTTATTTGTGGGGCCACTTGAAAGCCAAAGTGTACGAGGTCAAACTTCAGAACATTTTCCACCTTAAAGCACGCATTGTGGAGGCGTGTCAAGAAATTTCTGCGACTGTGATTCAGAAAGTGCTGTCGCAGTGGAGATTGCGTCTTCAAACTATGTGTGCGACACAACGGCGGACACTTTGAACAGATTATGTAATAAATTTTTGGACTATTTTGTAATTTTATTATTTTTCCCTATGGGTCCAGACTTACGGGACACCCTGTATATATAATATATATATATATACACACACAGTACTTCTTGGGGGGGGGGGGGGGAACATTAAAAAATATTAATTTTAAATAAATGACTTTGAATTACGTCCATTCGCAAAAGTAGTTATAAATAAATATGGCATTTATTATAGTTTATGTACAAATTCATGATACAAATTTTATCTAATTCCCAAAATAGAAAAAGAAAAGATAATATATTTTGTGGAAATACAAAGATGATTCTCTCTTATTTTCGCTAATAAGACTTAAAACATCCTTTATTTAACGTATATTCGCTCCCAATTAGGATGAAATTTATAATAAAGCGAGTTATTAAAATTCACAAGACGATTTTCAATTTTCTACGAACGATGTTATACAATGAATTCAAATTCTTTTACTGTAAAAATCGGTGCCGAAGATAAGCCAAAAAAATTGGTAGGAATATTTTGTATTTTATTACATTTTGTTTAATTATTTTGTCTTATATATTAAATATGTTTGTAAAAACGACAGATCGTTTATACGAAGCTGAGATGTTAATAATATGTTTCGTATATACACATCAATAGTTCCATTATATAAATGATTTGTGTCATGTTATAGTAGGTTTGATGACCCTATACTCTGTTTTTAAGGGAATGTGTAAACTGTGTACTTTTGTACGTTGGAGTGTGTTTCGTTTGTACAAAGCTGAGGTATTATTCATATATTTTGTATATACATCAGTAGGCTCATATAAAACGATATTTTACATGTTATAACTTTGACGCTGTTATCTACAAGTGAATGTGTATATTGGAGTGTTTCGTGTATTGAGCTAATAAAACAACATTTGTATATCTACATATCAGCGGTGTTCGCTCAGTTGACTCCTTTAATTAACAAAATGGTTCAATCACTTACCACGTTTTACAGTAAAATGCATTTACACTTGTATAAAGTTAAATAAAATTTTTATTTATGGAAGAGACCAGGCATATGTATGTGTGACTGGATAAAAAAGTTTGCCGAAAGAAATAAAAAACATTCCAAAAATAATAAACACCCAAAAATTACTGATTAGTAATAATAAATAAATTTTTTTTTTTTTTTTTAATTAAAGGAGTCACTTGATGTGAGTGAACACAGCTAATATGTGGATATACGAGTGTTTTATTTGCGCAATACACAAAACACTATATTGTTAATATTGGATTAACAAGCTGTAACTCCATGACCCAGTGATGTAGGTGGTAACGCTCGTTTGAAGGTATACTACATCAGCATACACACAAAGTATGCAAATATTAGAAACCCTGATGTCAAACGGGTAAAGCATGTAAAGCAAGTAGTCACGTGATCATATCACATGTTCACAAATTAGGTTATAGTGTTACGGCCTTTTTGTGAAATCGGCCTTTTTGCAAAAGGGTTAAGTCGTGATTTTCGTTAAACAACGAAAATATCACGACTTCACCTAACGAATCGTCGAGGGCGGACAGTTGACCTAACTGGGCATTCAATTAACCTAAATCGGCCGTAACAATTAAAAGTTGAAATGCAGCTGACATGTCACACAACTATCGGCTGCAGAATGAATAAAAATGCAAATGTCTCAGACTTTCAGCAGGGCGTTATTGTTGGTGCACGCCAAGTCGAAGTAACCATTGCGCAGACAATAATCATCACATGACTGTCGTAGTCGACCTTTTCACGGATGTACAGAGTATGACTGATTGGTGAATAAATCAGAAACCATATCCAATTGCGTCAGAAAGCCAGTCACTGCTACAGGACAGGGTTTGACATTGCTTAGCGAGGATTCTGCGAGAGAGAGGCGGTCGTCTGTACAGCAATTGACCACCTCTTTCAGTCCAAGAATGGACAAAGTCATTTCCACACAAAACATACCCGGGAAACTCCGATATTCACATTTGGTACTCATGTCCCTCTCCGGAAACCACACGTCTCTGGCAAAAACAGGAAGACTCTTTGCGTGTCGCCTACGTATACCACCGAAATTTGGCTGCAGAATGAATAAAAATGCAAATGTCTCAGACTTTCAGCAGGGCGTTATTGTTGGTGCACGCCAAGTCGAAGTAACCATTGCGCAGACAATAATCATCACATGACTGTCGTAGTCGACCTTTTCACGGATGTACAGAGTATGACTGATTGGTGAATAAATCAGAAACCATATCCAATTGCGTCAGAAAGCCAGTCACTGCTACAGGACAGGGTTTGACATTGCTTAGCGAGGATTCTGCGAGAGAGAGGCGGTCGTCTGTACAGCAATTGACCACCTCTTTCAGTCCAAGAATGGACAAAGTCATTTCCACACAAAACATACCCGGGAAACTCCGATATTCACATTTGGTACTCATGTCCCTCTCCGGAAACCACACGTCTCTGGCAAAAACAGGAAGACTCTTTGCGTGTCGCCTACGTATACCACCGAAATTTGGCAGTGGATCAGTGGAAAAAGGTTACATGATCTGATGAATTTCAGTTCACGCTTTTAATAATAATAATAATAATAATAATATTAATAATAATAATAATAATAATAATAATAATAATAATAATTCAGTCTTTATTGGTAAAAATATTGCAATATTACAATTTACAATATTACAATAGTTACGATTTGGTGGTATAAATATTATGATTATGTAATATATAAAAATATGATTAACTATGGTTATGATTACATATAAGATAATACAAGGTTTATAGTTATGTAGGGTAATTTCTTTTTTAACACACAGACAAACTTATAGTACCGACCGCAGGGTATAACGACAGCCTCATAAACATATGAATCCTACATGTGTCACGTTTATTGTTCAGGCCATTGGCAATGGAATAATGGTATTGGGAATGTTCATCTGACAAGAACTGGGCACTCAGATGTCGCTGGAGTAGCGAATAACATCCCAGGAACACCTAAGCATTGTAAAGGACCACGTGCACCAGGCAATGTTTCATTTCTATTTCAATGGTGATGGCTCCTTCCAGGATGACAATACTACTGTTCGTCGTGCTGGATATGCACTACATTGGCTTAAAGAGTTTGAGGTAGACTTTTTCATCATCTATCCTGATCACCATAGTCACCAGCTCTCAATCCCACTGAGAATCCGTGGGATGTGTTAGAACGTGTTGTGCGGATGCCTAGCACACTGCCATCAACCATCAACACTCACGAAGAAGGATGCGGCACTGCTGGAAGAGTGAGATAAAATGGACTCGTCTGCCCTCCAGCATCTCGGATAATCCATGCCACGGCGTATTCAAGCTGTTTTAGAGTACAAAGTGGTGCAACACGTGTATGGAAAAAATAGTTCCTGCTCCAACCAGAGTAGCCTAAACACAACCTAGGCTATGTTGAAGATGGAAGACCTAGGCCAAAGATGAACCAGCCTAAACTATTTGTCCATAAACAGGACTTCCATACTCTTTTGTTAAACAATTACAGCTGAAATGTCAGCTTATTTAACCTAAATTTAATAACCGAAGGGAAATTTATGAACTTCTTACCTTGAAACTGTTATGAATTTTATCTCTTGACACCACTAAAACATTTTTATTCCGGCTTTTTCCGTCGCAGTTCTTCTGCTTCCTCCGCTTATGCTTATTCAGCTTCTCGCCCTGTTATTCTGCTTATTCCGATCTTTTTCTTCTTCTTAAAACCGTGTTGCTATTTCTAGCCATGGGATCTTTTTTTCTTTTCATCCCATATTTGTTTCTTCGTTGGTGTCTTTTTAATTTTTCTCAGCAAGAGTTCATGTTCTCCTTCTGAGTTATTTTTTATTATTATTATTTATTTTAATGTCAATATGGCTTAGCCAAGATTAGGTGGGTCTTCCATTTCGGTACTCCCAAATTTTCCATACATTGGGGCCAGCCAGAAAGGAAAAATTGCATGTGAAACCCAATTTTTTCTTTAATATTTGTTAACCCATCTTAGATTACCTATATTTTATGTTTTATTTGTTATTCCATTTTTGTTTTTCCTCACTTTTTAATATAAAAAGTGTAGCATTTTATAAAGTCCTCACCCTTTTCAAAATGAAAGGGTGTTGCATTTTAGTTTATTTTCCATAGGAAATATTACAATACTCCAGCCCTTATCTTTTGTTGTAACATCTGCCTAGCTAGCTCGTAGAGCAGTTGAACGTTGTGGTCTACTATTTGTGGTATAGGTTATTGTAGTAGTAGGACTAGTTACATCATTTATTGAACAGGTTAGGTTTGGTATAGTTTGGGTCAAATTTTGATCATCATCAGAATCTATTATAGATTCATCATCTTGATCATTTTTGTTAACAGTAGTTGGTCCTACTTCTAGGGGGTATAAGAGTGATACATCTCTTATAGTTTCACCTGAAGCAGTTTTAAGTTTTACAACCCTGGTTAATCCATCTTCCCCAGTTTTTAGTTCTAAAACTCTACCTAATCGCCAACACTGTCTTGGTGTATTTTGTCTAATTAGAACTACTGTACATCTCCTACCCTAATTTTATTAACCCAGTCTTTGTTTTGTATATAGTTATGCCTTTCTCTCAACCCAACAAGGTATTCATCACTCCATTGCTTTTTAAATTTTGTTTTTATATTTGTATTTGTGATAATCTATTTTGCAAATCATGATTATTATCACTCCAAGGTGGATCATCCAAGGAGATATTGTAATCAGGTAGAAGGTTAATGACTTCTCCCTTAATCAAATGATTTGGGGTGAGAGGCTCTACATCATTAATATTATCCCCTACATAAGTAAGAGGTCTGTTATTGACAACATTCTCAATTTCACTAATGAGAGTGAGAAGTTCAAAGAATTCAATTTGTTTTTTACCTATTGATTTCTTTAGGCAATTCTTTATTGTTTGGATATTCCTTTCCCAGATTGCTCCATACCATGGTGATGCAACAGGGATGTATTTCCATTTTATTTTGTTATTTTGTAGATATGTTATGGTATGTGAATTTTGTAATATGTCATTTATTTGGTTTTCACCAGCCTTGAAATAGGTTGCATTATCTGTCCAAACAATTTTGGGTACAGAATGCTTAGCACAAAATCTTCTAAAGCTATAGACAAATGATTCTGCGGAGAGATCACTCACTATGTCTAAGCTGACTGCTCTAGAATATGAACATGTGTAAAGTATGATGTACATTTTTTGTTCTGTTGTTCCCAGACCAACAGTCAAACTTCCTGTATAGTCTATGCCAACTGTTTCAAAAGGCCTATTAAAGGTGACTCTCTCTGTTGGCAAATCAGGAGGATTGGTCTTCCTGAAAGATCTGGAATGAATCCTTTTGCAGGTGACACAGTTATTCAAAACTGTCTTCACAGTCATTCTGCCTTTGGGTATCCAATACAACTTTCTAATGGCATTTAATGTTTGTGGAACGCCCATGTGATAAAGTTCATCGTGTTTCTCTCTAATAATTAGGGTTGTAATGTGATGGAACCTAGGAAGAAGAAGGGGTTGTTTTCCCCTTGGCATAGATCAAATGGCTGCCATCCTCACCTACAAGGTAAGCGCAACAGCCATACACCTTTTCACTGGCATCACCAAATACATGCAAGGTTTGAGGTGTATCTCTGTGTCCACAAACTCTGTGAATATTTATGTTTTGTAATTTATTGAGATCTTTAGCTAACCTTTTCCAGCTATCTTGTTGTTTATTGGTTATAGGATCATCCCAGTCTACTTTCTGTTTCCAAAATTCTTGTAAAAGAACCCTGGATCTGATAGTAGAAGGAAGGAGTAAACCCATAGGATCAAATATTTTTGAACTTTCGGATAAGATCTTTCTTTTTGTGTTAGCTGTTGTATCTAAGGTGTAGCCTTTTGTGCAGAGTGAGTCATGAACTTTAGAATCTGAGTTCAAATCCCAGATCATGCCTAATGTTTTCACCCTGTTTGTTGGTTCTGTTAATCCTTTGTCTTCTGATTTTATTTTTTGATTTAGTCTCTCATTATTTGTGATCCACTCTCTTAATTCAAAATTACCTTCTTTCATTATTTTATCTGCTTTTATGTAAACTTCATTTAATTCTGACTCTGTTTTGGTTGATCCTACAAGGTTATCTACATAGAAGTGATCTTTCAAGAACTGAACAGTTAAATCATTTTCATCATACAAATTTAAGTGATGTTTGATGGTTAAAGCCAGTAAACTAGGACTTGCATTTGCTCCAAACAAAACCACATTAAATTTAAATGTTTTAAACCCTTTATTTAAGTCATATGGATCATTAAACCACAAGAATCTTAGTTGATCTTTGTCATAGTTATTTTTCAGATGAATTCTCAAAAAAGCTTTGCTTATATCACTTTGAACTGCATAGTCATCTAATCTAAATCTTAGAAGGATTTTTACAAGGTCTGAAATAAGATTAGGCCCCTCTATGAGACAGTCATTCAAGCTATGCTTATTGCCATCTTTAAGACTACAGTTATACACAACTCTAAGTTTTGTTGTGGGTGCATCCTTTCTATAGACTCCTGTGTGAGTAAGATAATGGCAGTTGTCTTTTTTAAAGGGGTGATCTTTAACTTCTTCAATGAAGCCTTTTTCTAACTGGTCCTTGAAAACATCATCATACATTTTAATTCTCTTGTCATTTTTTAATCTTTCATCAAATTATAGAGATGACCTTTAGCTACCTTTAGATTATCATTTAATTTTGGACTATTGATCTTCCAAGGTAGTTCAATTGAATAATGGCCATTTTCATACATGATGGTGTTTTCAAAATTTTCAGCCATTAATTGATTTTCATCTGTATGATCACCATCTTGCACCCCCACTGACTCTAATAGCCAGAGCTGTTGTACACCTTTATCTAATTCTTCAGTTGTTAATGATTTATTTAATATTTCAGTATTTATGTCATTATTTGAGTTGTGTAAGACCTTGTCATAATAGGGCAAGTTTGTTAGTCATATATTTTTATTTTTCATTGTTATTTTATATTTATCTATGTGTCCCAGTGGAGCTATACCCCAGTGAGTATCTAGAGCAATCCCATCTCCTATTCTGACTATGCCCTTCTGAATTAAGTGAATATAATCAGCTCCAATTAACATTTGAACATTATCTATTATATCATCATTTAAATTTCTATCTGCAATTTTATATTGCTTTTTAAGTTGTTGTATTACTTCTTTTAAATTTGGTATTTTAAATTTTTGTTGACCAACTTGTTCAATGACTACTTCTATGTTTGTTGTTTTATTCTCTGTGGGTATATCCAGATCTAAATTGACTGTATTATATTTTTCTTTCTGTTCATTTTCTTTGACAAATGATGTTATACACAATTCTTGTTCATTTTTATGAGTTTGTAGGCCTAATTGATTAACTAATGATTGATCTACAAATGTTTGTTGGGAACAAGAATCTATTAGACATCTTATAGGAGTTGTCCCACCTTCTTTATTTTTTAAATCCAAGGTTATTGTAGGTAGGAGTACACTAGAATTTTTATTGACATTATTTATTGATATATGTCCATTAAATGTTTTTTCATTTTTCTTTAGGTTTTGTTTATTTGAATTTTTAAATGAATCACAAAGACAAGAGACATGATTTAAACTTCCACAATTAACACATTTGAATCTTATTTTTGTTTTGCAGTCTTTGTTAGTATGTCCTGCACTGTGCATTTAGTACAAAGGTTTAACTGAGAACACCTATTTATCCGGGATTCTAAGTCTACATATTTAGTACATCGTGTGCTATAGTGATCATCAGCCGAACAAAATTTACACTTACGTACAAATTCTGTCGTAACATTAAAATTTCGTAGTGTAGGAGTTAGACCTATCACTTTTTGTTCTGATTTGTCTGTGTGTTGTGGTTTTGGTTTTGTTTGAATTTCTTTGTTTGGTTATTGTGAATCAATCTTTGTTTGTGTTTCAATCTTTGAAGATTTGTACATTGACAAAACATTTGGAAATTCATTCCTTATTTCACCAAGGGTAGGGTATGTATTTCCCGTTATTCTTTGGAAAATATCCCTGATTTGGGTAGGTAAACAATCAAATATTATGGCTTGGATAAACCATGCTGATTTCTCTAAATCTATTTCATTATTTTGTAGATGACCTAACATGCATTCAATTTCACAATAGAAATTGTACAGATCCTGATAGTTATTCTTGGCTGGTTTTATATTTTTAAATTTTATTGCTAAATCATTTACTATTTCTTTTTTATTTAGGAAATTTCTTTCTAGTAATTTGAGAGCTATTTTATATGAACTGCCAGTTGCCGGTAAGGCATCAACCAGTTTAGGGCTGGGCCCTTTAAATAATTAAGCAAATAACTGAATTTGTCAACATGATATATATAATCTTTGTTGCCAATGAAACTATCAAATTTTTCTAGAAAAGACTGAAATTTTGTTCGATCACCCTCAAATATTGGTACTTGTAATGTTGGTAACTTGGCTTTTAGTTGTTTATTGTCATCATTAGAAATGGATACATTTCTGAAGGCCTCAATCAAACTTTGATTTGTAGCCTCTAAATTATTTGGTAGATTATCTAAAGCAGCATATAATTCATTTATGTGAGAATCTATTTCAAAAATATTCTGTTCTTGTTCACACAAAAGTGCTGTATATGTCTCTTCACCAACATTTAACGCATCAGTTTCTGTAACAATTTCCTCGTCTATAATTATTATTTCCTGTTTAATTCTATTTAAACCACCCAAAATAGTATCATAATCCCTTTTATTTGGATTTTCTTTGCTATTAAAGGTAGTTAAAAGCCTGGTAATGACTCCCTTCCTTGCTGATCTCTTCCTTTTTAATGATTTAATCTTTGCCTCAATTGCTTCACATTCAGCCATATTTTGTTTATTTTATTTTTCCAAAATTAAGTCCCCAAAATCCTAAAACCCTTTCAACTCTATAAATAAGCTTTATTTTGGTTAAATAGGCTAGGCTTCTGATTACCCTTATTCTAGAATTTTACCACATTTATGACCAAATGATAAGTTTTGAGCATTTGAATTATTTCTTATTTTTATTTTTAGTTAGGGCTTTGTAATTTATTATTATTTATATGTAGTAAGTATTTGAAAAAGCCAAACATGGAATAAATTCTGTTCAGATGTCAAAATGTTTGATAAGGCGTAATTTTATTATTTTTTTGTTTTAATTTATCTTATTTTATTTTATTCAAGGTTAAGGTTTTCACAGCAAATAACCCTTCCCGACACGGGCCACCATTATAGATATGGAAAAAATAGTTCCTGCTCCAACCAGAGTAGCCTAAACACAACCTAGGCTATGTTGAAGATGGAAGACCTAGGCCAAAGATGAACCAGCCTAAACTATTTGTCCATAAACAGGACTTCCATACTCTTTTGTTAAACAATTACAGCTGAAATGTCAGCTTATTTAACCTAAATTTAATAACCGAAGGGAAATTTATGAACTTCTTACCTTGAAACTGTTATGAATTTTATCTCTTGACACCACTAAAACATTTTTATTCCGGCTTTTTCCGTCGCAGTTCTTCTGCTTCCTCCGCTTATGCTTATTCAGCTTCTCGCCCTGTTATTCTGCTTATTCCGATCTTTTTCTTCTTCTTAAAACCGTGTTGCTATTTCTAGCCATGGGATCTTTTTTTCTTTTCATCCCATATTTGTTTCTTCGTTGGTGTCTTTTTAATTTTTCTCAGCAAGAGTTCATGTTCTCCTTCTGAGTTATTTTTTATTATTATTATTTATTTTAATGTCAATATGGCTTAGCCAAGATTAGGTGGGTCTTCCATTTCGGTACTCCCAAATTTTCCATAACGTGATTAAAGTAAGGTTGCTAATTTTTGGCCAGTATATACAGTATATATACTGTACAGTGTACAGTATATGATGCAAACCCACAAGGAAAAAGAAAAATTATTCCAAGGCCTTTCGTGTATATTGAAGTACACCTCGTCATTCCCACGAGGTGTACTTCTGAATACACGAAAGGCCTTGGAATCATTTTTCTGTTTTCTTGTGGGTTTGCCTCATTCATTCATTTCACGTGTTTATTTGTGAAATAAATCCCATATATATATATATATATATATATATACAGGGTGTCCGAGAATTATCTGTACAATTTTTGGCTGCTGTTATTAAAAGTCAACCATGAAGTGTAGAAATTCCAGTGTTGTCCCATTTTACAGAGAATCTTATTAAGTTTTTTCTGATACCAAGTTTTGACAAGTTTTTTAGAAATTCCAGTGTGTCCGAACATTATCTGTACAATTTCATCTTTTAATAAAATTCTTGATAACACACGTAAAATTCTTAAACAAGAAAATTTAGAATCTGTATTTTCAAAAGTTTCTTTTATTAAAGTAACGTTGTTACAAACATTCGATATGTGCACCATTAGTGATTCGCAAAACATCCAATCGATACTCCAAATGTTGCCATGTACGCTGCAGCATATCCACATCAATTCGCTCAATAGCAGCTGTGATTCTTGCTTTTAAATCATCAATGTCTGTCACCCGCGTACATTTCTAAAAAACTTGTCAAAACGTGGTATCAGAAAAAACTTAATGAGATTCTCTGTAAAATGGGATAACAATGGAATTTCTACACTTCATGGTTGACTTTTAATAACAGCCAAACATTGTACAGATAATTCTCGGACACCCGGTATATATATATATATAAATAATATATGTATATGATACAGTTCAGAATGGTCCCCTGAGAAACTTTTATGTTACACACAGACCGTGCATGGAACAAGGAACTCTTCTGGGAAATTAAATCCACTATAATTCGAATAAGTAATGATAAATGATAAATACTATAGTTTTTCTTTTTCATGATGGAAGGCCCAACGTGGGCAAAGGATTACTCGCAAAAATGCCCCAAAATATAGCTTCTCTCACCAGCTATCTGCCAAGCAGATAGAATCCATCTTTGGGACAGGCTCTAGGGTTTACAGCTGCACCTAGCCTACTATATTCAGAACCTTAATATATATACAAGAAACTCGTTGCATTCACGTCGGATTGGATACATCAAAGAAAAAGGGGTAACTATTGTATTTTTAACCAAAAAACAAAATTTAAACCTCAACCGAACCGGGAGAAGAGTTCCTTGTTCCATGCACTGTCTGTGTGTAACATAAAAGTTTCTCAGAGGACCATTCTGAATTGTATCACATTAAACAGACGTGTTATGTGCTTTGAAAAGTGGACGCTCAATGTCCCGGTTGAGGTTTAAGGTTTGTTTTTTTGGCTAAAAATACAATAGTTACCCCTTTTTCTTTGATGTATTCAATCCGACGTGAATGCAACGAGTTTCTTGCATATATTGAGGTTCTGAATATAGCTACAGTGTAGCTGTAAACCCTTGATCTCGTCCCAAAGATGGATCCTCTCTGCTTGGCAGATAGCTGGAAAGGGAAGCTATATTTTGGGTCCTCTTTGCGAGTAATCCGTTGCCCACGTTGAGCCTTCCATCATGAAAAAGAAAAACTATAGTATTTGTCAGTTATCATTACTTATTCGAATTATAGTGGATTTAATTTCCCAGAAGAGTTCCTTGTTCCATGCATGACCTTTGTGTAACATATATATATATATATATATATATAATCTATAATATAAAATTTTCATAATATATATATATATATGAAAATTATTTCATGAAAATAACACGTGAATAATATTTATTATGAAAATAAATCACGAAGAAAAAAGGAAATACAGAATGGTGTTCAAGCGCTTTCGTCTAATGACATCCTCAGGAACACAGGATGTCATTCCTGAAGATGTCATAGACGAAAGCGCTTGAGCACCATTCTGTGTTTCCTTTTTCCTTCTGGTTATTTTTCATTATCATATATATATATATATATAATTATGCGGGTTGCTTCTACAGAGCTTCAATTTAATATTTAGTAGAAATCCAATGACAAGGAGAAATGTAAATGCCATGAAAAGTCTTCTTTATTTGCGCAACGTTTCGAGGCAATACGCTCATCTTCAGGCTGTTTAATAACAATGTGAAATTAAAATCAATATTGAATGAAAAACAAACAGAAATTTCTATAACCTATTCGTAAAGACAAATTTTAAAAGACTGAGAAAAGAGGGTTAAGTTCTAAGTTATACAGATTTACATATCAAAATTAAGAGTTATTTTTAAATACATGTAGTAATGTGAAATTAATACACTGGAAAAATTACCAATAGTACACTGGAACAATGGAGCTATCTACCTTACACAGCAGTATCCGAGGCCGACTAATTTGAGCAGAGGAGACGGGAATGAAAGATGGCGAGGGAGATAGAGGAAGGAGGGATTATAAGGAATTGGGGAAGGAGGAGGGATCATAGCAGATTGAGAGGGACGGACGATGAGTCAACATTCAGACTAGGGGACAATGCTTTAATGAAAAGGGATTCTAAAATTCTTAGTGAGTTGGGACAAGTATTACAACCAAGAATTTTAAAATTGTCTAAAGTGACATCAATTTTGCATTTGATGCTATGTTCACGTATGCTGGAGGCTTCCTTAGTTTTAAAATTTTACCTGTTCGGCCACTTATTCCCTTATGCGAATAAAATCTAGCCCTGAGAGAGCGAACAGTGCTGCCGATGTAATTCCCAAGGAGACACCTAGGGCAGGTAAATAAATATACAACACCGCTACGCAACGAGTCAGGGGTTCGATCCTTCGCTGAGAAAAAGCTACCTAAAGACGTTTTATTAATAAATATGATGCGGAAATCAGTATGATAAAAAAATTTCCTTAACAATTTTGTAAATTTAAGCTTAAATTCCTTATTCAAGGGACCCATTTCAGGTACCAAGAAATATTTTATATCCTTCGGCACTGTAATACATGGAAGTTGAGGGCTATAAACATTATTTAAGAAGGATCTAATTAGTTTGTCTACATATTGAACAGGAAAACTATTATTAGTAAAGTATGATCTTAGATTATTAAATTCATCATTAAGTAAGGTAAAATTGGAGGTCAAATTATATCCTCTGAACAGGAGAGTTTTAATACAAGACATCTTATAGTTGAAATAATGTTTATAGCCCTCAACTTCCATGTATTACAGTGCCGAAGGATATAAAATATTTCTTGGTACCTGAAATGGGTCCCTTGAATAAGGAATTTAAGCTTAAATTTACAAAATTGTTAAGGAAATTTTTTTATCATACTGATTTCCGCATCATATTTATTAATAAAACGTCTTTAGGTAGCTTTTTCTCAGCGAAGGATCGAACCCCTGACTCGTTGCGTAGCGGTGTTGTATATTTATTTACCTGCCCTAGGTGTCTCCTTGGGAATTACATCGGCAGCACTGTTCGCTCTCTCAGGGCTAGATTTTATTCGCATATGGGAATAAGTGGCCGAACAGGTAAAATTTTAAAAACTAAGGAAGCCTCCAGCATACGTGAACATAGCATCAATGCAAAATTGATGTCACTTTAGACAATTTTAAAATTCTTGGTTGTAATACTTGTCCAACTCACTAAGAATTTTAGAATCCCTTTTCATTAAAGCATTGTCCCCTAGTCTGATGTTGACTCATCGTCCGTCCCTCTCAATCTGCTATGATCCCTCCTCCTTCCCCAATTCCTTATAATCCCTCCTTCCCCTATCTCCCTCGCCATCTTTCATTCCCGTCTCCTCTGCTCAAATTAGTCGGCCTCGGATACTGCTGTGTAAGGTAGATAGCTCCATTGTTCCAGTGTACTATTGGTAATTTTTCCAGTGTATTAATTTCACATTTACTACATGTATTTAAAAATAACTTCTTAATTTTGATATGTAAATCTGTATAACTTAGAACTTAACCCTCTTTTCTCAGTCTTTTAAAATTTGTCTTTACGAATAGGTTATAGAAATTTCTGTTTGTTTTTCATTCAATATTGATTTTAATTTCACATTGTTATTAAACAGCCTGAAGATGAGCGTATTGCTCGAAACGTTGCGCAATAAAGAAGACTTTTCATGGCATTTACATTTCTCCTTGTCATTGGATTTCTACTAAATATATATATATATATATATATATATACTATAAAATTCAGGCCACAGATTGTTTAGTATATACCAATTATACCATATATACACACACACACACACACACACATATATATATATATATACACACACACATATATATACTGTACATATATAAAATTATATATATTGTGTATATATATTAAGTATCCAGGCCATACACCACTGTTATGCAGAACTCCATTATACACGGTGAACCAAAAGTAGGTGGAGAGTAGGTTGAATACGGTTTGTGTTATATTATATTATAACTATGGTGTTCATTATAACTCTGGTGTTTGTGTTATATTATATTAAATATTATAACTAAATTTATTTAAATTTTATTTTGTATTATAGTATACAAAAAAATTAAATATGTATTCTCAAAATAAACGTTATCATTTACTGTCCACCTACATTTGGTTCACCCTATATATGCGTTAGAAAAGAATTTTTACGTTTGTATCATTACGTGTGTGGTATATATATATATATATATATATTTTCTTGCTGGGTGTGTGTATGCGTGTCTGATGAACTCTGTCAAGTGGGTGTATGCGTGGCATCAAAGATTTAAATAAAGAAAATTATATCTATTTTATTATAAATCTTAATAAAAATATTTATTTTACTTTATTTATTTATTTACAAAATATATTTAAAATTTATTTACAAATATGTACACAATTTACATAGATTAAATATAGATGCTGCATACAGTTGTAAACTGCTTTCAGCAAGGGTGCACGCTTTATAAGCCGAAATCTCCTAGTTAGTTAATTATAATTATATAATTGTAATTTATATAGAATTATAAAATTTTTATGAATTCTTATAAAAGACTTAAAAAACTAAAGGGAAGTTACAGAATAGGACGTATTGCGTTCTATTTTGAACATTTAAGTACAGGAATTTTTATAAATTTTATAGGTTTTATAAATCCTATACATTTTTATAAGATACTTAAAAGTAAAAGGAACTTACATACTGGGACATGTACTTAGAACGTGTACTTAGAATACGTACTTAGAATATGTACTTAAAACATGTATTTAGAGATTTAATACGAAGAATAATGAAAGCGAAAAGTAAAAGGAGAAATTTGTAGAAGGATAATGAGAATTTTAATTATGACAACAGCAATTAAGTAATTAATTAATAATAACAGTAATAAAAAAAGGAGTGCTTCACTAACTCTGGAATTTGTTAAGTTTTAGTCGTTGTATAAAAGATGAGTGACCATTGACTGATTTTAATTCTTTCGAAAGATTGTTTCATAATAATTCCATCGCTAAATAAGCGCAAGAATTTCTACTACATTGAAAAGTATAGTTTGCATTTGATATATATTCACTGTCCATATACTTTGTTTAATGTTCATGACGTATCTGATTGTTCATTATATTCTCGATTAATATAATCTGGGCAAATTGTTTCGTAACTCTGAACATTAGGAAGCACATTTTGTACTTCATGTGTATATATATATATATCTTTAAATTTTGATATACGCAGTTTCTTAAAGATTTGTGATGTATGAGCATAATAATGACTCTTATTTATTATTTTAATAATTCTCCTTTGGTTTATGGTTAAAGGGCTAATGATGTAATGACATGCACTTTCATATGTTGTTTGTGAGGTGTGGATACATTAGAGAAAAGTATAGCGTTTTAAGTGTGTTTGTGAAAAGGAAATGTAATTTTCTTAATATAAACAAGAATTTCAGTATGTTAACGAAAGGATGCTTTGTCATCAATGTAACTCTTAATAATTTCCCTTCAGTATCACGCGATACCATGTGCAAGTCGCTAATAATATTGAAGTCTGGTTTTAATTTCGTTTTTGTGATTAGCAGGAAGTTTGTTTTATATTGGCTTTCAGCCAGCTATGATACATACTGTCGCAGTATCTCTATTTACTATTTCATTAAGGGATGTGGGATCGCTGTTTCAGTATATAAAGGAGGTGTCATCCGCATATTGTAACCCTTTCCCTTTATGACAGTTATAAGAGTCATTTATATAGACTAGCAAAAGTGGGTCCTACGGACCCATTTAGTTAGATCTGCGGTGCTGAGGCCTTTGGCCTCAGTAATTGGGGGCCTGCAGTCCCCCATTTACTGGGAACTGGGGAGTCAATCATTCAGTCAGTAAAACTCTAGAAAAGAACGCACCCATGAAAATCTTAAGCTTCACAAATCTTGATACAATGGGTTCGGATGTGAAGCTTAAGATTTTCATTGCGGCGTTCTTTTCTATAGTTTTATTGACCGAATAATTGAACCCTCAATAATTGGGGGGTCAATTATTCGGTCAATAAAGCTATAGTAGAAACGAGCGCAGCAATGAAGATCTTAATGAGCTAGAGTAAAAAGTTTTAAACGAAGCAAAGCGCATTTATTTCTATGTTCAGAATCGCTTAATAGTAAATACATGGTGTCGGACGGAGGGACGGGAACTCCCTTTCTATAGTATAGACAAGCGGTAGCTCGCTATCGCCCTCCGGATTTTTTTTTCACTACTTCATTTTTTTTTTACTGGTTGTAGATTTAAAATTATATTATATGAAGCCCTATCCACAAATAAGAAGACAGTATTGCGTTTGTTGAATACTATAATATGATGGAATGCTTTTTCCCTTCTAACATATCGGAAAATGGTTCACTTGGAGTCTAACTTTATCGTTTATTTTTTGTCATACTTTATAAAATAATATAATTACAAAAATTATAATGAATCGTAACTGCAAATCGATGAAAGAATCGAGCTTAATATCCCAATTAAATTGTGAGTCCTTTCGGGCTATCCAATCAATCACAAATGTAAAGAGAAAAAGACATTTTTTTTTCACTTTTTCTTGTATTTTTTTATTATATTATATGAGGCCCTCATAGGAAGAAGTGGCTACTTCATTTTTTTTTATTGGTTGTAGATTTAAAATTATATTATATGAAGCCCTCATAGGAAGAAATGGCTAAGCTACAAAATTTTAAAAAACGCCATTACCCCCACCCCTCTACTCCATTACCCTCCCACCCCCACTCCCCCATTACCCTCCCACCCCCACTCCCCCATTACCCTCCCACCCCCACTCCCCCATTACCCCCACACACAAAAGTAAAACAGCCATTACCCCCATTACCCCCACCCCTCTCCCCATTACCCCCACCCCCACTCCCCCAATTACCCCATCCCCTTTTCCCATTATACTGCTTCCCGCCCTCCGGGCGGGTAGCAGTATATACAGTATATCACAGTGTAAATGTGAAGCTCAAGTTTTTCACGGCTGCGTTCTTTTCTGTAGTTTTATCGCGGTGCTGGAGCCTTCGGACCCAGTAACCGGTGACCTAGGACCGGGAAACTTGACAGAGCACATCGTCAGCTCATGGGCTATCAGTTGGTGGTGGTTGCAGAATTTTCCGATGTGCCGTTTAGGCTGTGCACGGTTCCGAAAAAAGCGGACACACACAGAGACACATTTTAGTTCAATAATACAGGGTGTCCCAAAAGTCCCTATCTATTTTGTTGAAATAGGCTGAATTTCAAATAAATGTCACACTGACCTGAATACAGATGTATTTCTATACAAATTACAAGTATTACACCATTAAAATCTTTAATTAGTAGTTTCCACATGTGCTCCATCTGTATCTCAGCAAATCTCAAAGCGGTGAGTTGCATTGCGGAACACATTTCCGAGCATTTCAGGGGTTATTTTCTCAACTGCTTGCCTAATGCGATCTCGCAGATCTGGTAAATCTCGAATATTTCTGCGATAGACCTCTGATTTAATGAAACCTCAAGCAAAGAAATCCAATGGGGTCAAATCCGGAGATCGCGCTGGCCAGGGCCTATTTCCCCCACGTCCAATCCAACGATTTGGAAAACGCTCGTTTAGGTATGTCTGAACAAATCTGGCATAATGACATGGTGCCTAATCCTGCTGAAAGACTACATTGTCGAGAATGCCATCTTCAAGAAGTTGAGATTCTAAAATTAATTAAAAATTTAAAAATTTAAAAATAATTAAAATAGATATCTAATGCATGTATTTGTCTAGAAATGTGCATGCAATCATGTCATTAAAACATTCATTTGAAATTCAGTCTATTTCAACAAAATAGATAGGGACTTTTGGGACACCCTGTATATTAGATGTATATAGATAAAAATAGTAGGGTCCCAAAATGCTTCCATGTGGAACACCATAATTACTAGTTCGGTGGTGATAATGTTATTATGTTTGATGCATTCACTTCTGTTGCACAAGTATGATTTGAACCAATTTAACGTTCCTTATGCCATAATGAGATTATTTATAAATAAATATGCCACGAGAGATTGCATCGAAGGCCAATTGGTCCATATATCCATAACGATAGGCCCATAAGCAAGAGATCAGAAGACTCTTTATTATTAAGGTTTTTACCGGCTGAGATCGCGTCGCTTGTTCTATGCACTCCCCCCCACCTAAAACCAAGCTACAGTAATGCTTCGATATCAGACTATTTTCTTCAGAATATTTTGAGAGCTGCATGTGCACAAGTTTTTCAAATATATTTCCTAATGCAGTCAAAATGGATATAGGTCGATAATTCAAAGGTAGTGATTTGTCTCCTAATTTAAATATTGAACATACTCGTGCCTTTTTAAGTACGTCAGGAAAATACCTTAACTGAGGGCTTAACTGAATAACATTACTGAATGGAGAGATAAAATATTTGAACGTAACATGATTTGTTTTTGATAGTGAAGACTGGCGATTTGACATCTCTGGGAAAGATAAGAGAGAAGAGGAAAATATGAGTTGGGAGTTGCTAAGATATTCTTCATAGCTGCGTATCGAAGGTACTATGAGATTAGCTTTTGTAAAATGATTTTAGGGAAAACTGTCATTTCAAAAGATGAAGTTTGCTCGGAAGGGTCTTTGAAATCACACTATGCATGCCTTGATTAGCTTTATCGGGAC
>JAJOZX010000757.1:700000-742500 GCA_023014485.1 Bathynomus jamesi | reverse complement strand
CAAAATATAGCTTCCCTCACCAGCTATCTGCAAAGCAGATAGGATCCAGATCCTGTCCCAAAGCTGGATCCTATTTGCTTTGCAGATAGCTGGTGAGGGAAGCTATATTTTGGGCCTCTTTGCGAGTAACCCGGTGCCCACGTTGGGCTTTCCATCATGAAAAAGAAAAACTATAGTATTTGTCATTTATCATTACTTATTCGAACTATAGTGGATGTAATTTCCCAGAAGAGTTCCTTGTTCCATGCACGGTCTGTGTTTAACATATAAGTTTCTCAGGGGACCAGTCTGAGTTTGTATATATATATATATATATATATATGATGAATAAAACCACGAAGGAAAGGAAACACAAAATGGTGCTCAAGCGCTTTCGTCTAATGACATCCTCAGGAACACTGAAGTACATAAAAAGGGTTAAGCCTATATATAGGTTACAGAAAGAAAAAAAAGAGAAAAAATAAATAACATACATACACACACACACACATATATATATATATATATATATACATACATATCTATATATACAAATACATACATACATACATACATACATATATATACAATAAACAGAGAAGTAAAAATAATAAAAAAAATTATTAAAAATTAAAACCTTAAAGGATTACCAGTGAGGCGTACAAATTTGTAAGGAAAAATATCGATTTTTAGCACAAGATCAAATGGATTATAAAGATACAAATTTATACTGGAACTCTGCCGGGTTTTAACACAATGCTGCCTATGGTCAGGTTTCGATATATATAAAAAAAATAAAATGCAAATTAAAAGTTAATCGATTTTTAGCACAAGATCAAATGGATTATAAAAATACAAATTTATACTGGAACTCTGTCCGGGTTTTAACACAATGCTGACTATGGTCAGGTTTCGATATATATAAAAAAAATAAAATGCAAATTAAAAGTTAATAAAGTAGAAGACAAGTTTACCAAAGATTTAATGTTTTACCCTTCTTATCTAAATCTTTTTCAAAGGAATTCAACATAACAGGATCGAGTTGAAAAAGACCTTTGCTTATGTTGAAGTTATTTGAAAGTTGGATAATGGCAGACTCAAGAATATTTCTATTAACAATGTTGCTTGAATGGAATAAAACTGAAGCATTATTCCAATCAATACAGTGGGCTAACTCTGACAAATGGACAAAAAGGGCACTGGACAACTGTCCTGTTCTAACGGAATATTGATGCTGTTTTATACGTGTGTGCAAATCCTTTCCCGTCTGACCTATGTAAAAGGAATCACATTGTTTACAACCAATTTTATAGATAATGCCTGAATTATTGGTAGGGCTATTTTTTACTATGATATTTTTCACAATATTGTTATATGAAAATACTACATTAATATCCAAAAGTTTAAGTACATTAGCAATGCCTAAAAAGCCCGGGAAAAATGGAAGTACTAAAATATTTTTTGACAAAGTACGAGTGTTAATATTGACACGATAGAAAGTTCGTTTTGCCTTGTTGAGACAAGATTCCATAAACGCAGATGGATAACACAAATCACTTCCAATACCGTTGATTTTTCCAATTCGGCATCGATGTATTCCGGACTGGCGATCCTAAGGGCGCGGAGAAACATTGATGAAAATATGGCCTTCTTAGTGGGGGTATCATGTCCCGAGTAAAAGTGTACGTAGGACAAATTGTTTGTCGTTTTCCGATATATACTAAACTTAAAACCTGGGCTTTCCCTATGTACACGCACATCCAAAAATGGGATTGAATTGTCTTGCTCAACTTCTAAAGTAAACTTAATGGAGGGGACTTGATCATTTAACTGAAGGAGGAAGCTATCCAGGTCACGATTCATGGGCCAGATACACAAAATATCGTCGACGTACCGCAACCAAGGGATGCCAACCCCCAGGATTCTCGGAATATAGGTAATTTCGAAAAACTCCATATAAATATTGGAGAGGAGGGGCGATAAGGGGTTGCCCATAGCCATACCAAAAACTTGTTGATAATACTCGTTATTGAAAGTGAATTTACAGTCTTTGATGCAAAGCTTAATGAGTTCCAAAACAATGTGTGAAGGTAGTGGCAGGTCATACTTATGTAATTCTTGGGAGAGAAAGTCAAGCATATCGTCAATCGGCACTTTTGTAAACAATGAGCAAACATCAAAACTAATCAATTTATCGTTGATGTTTGCTCATTGTTTACAAAAGTGCCGATTGACGATATGCTTGACTTTCTCTCCCAAGAATTACATAAGTATGACCTGCCACTACCTTCACACATTGTTTTGGAACTCATTAAGCTTTGCATCAAAGACTGTAAATTCACTTTCAATAACGAGTATTATCAACAAGTTTTTGGTATGGCTATGGGCAACCCCTTATCGCCCCTCCTCTCCAATATTTATATGGAGTTTTTCGAAATTACCTATATTCCGAGAATCCTGGGGGTTGGCATCCCTTGGTTGCGGTACGTCGACGATATTTTGTGTATCTGGCCCATGAATCGTGACCTGGATAGCTTCCTCCTTCAGTTAAATGATCAAGTCCCCTCCATTAAGTTTACTTTAGAAGTTGAGCAAGACAATTCAATCCCATTTTTGGATGTGCGTGTACATAGGGAAAGCCCAGGTTTTAAGTTTAGTATATATCGGAAAACGACAAACAATTTGTCCTACGTACACTTTTACTCGGGACATGATACCCCCACTAAGAAGGCCATATTTTCATCAATGTTTCTCCACGCCCTTAGGATCGCCAGTCCGGAATACATCGATGCCGAATTGGAAAAAATCAACGGTATTGGAAGTGATTTGTGTTATCCATCTGCGTTTATGGAATCTTGTCTCAACAAGGCAAAACGAACTTTCTATCGTGTCAATATTAACACTCGTACTTTGTCAAAAAATATTTTAGTACTTCCATTTTTCCCGGGCTTTTTAGGCATTGCTAATGTACTTAAACTTTTGGATATTAATGTAGTATTTTCATATAACAATATTGTGAAAAATATCATAGTAAAAAATAGCCCTACCAATAATTCAGGCATTATCTATAAAATTGGTTGTAAACAATGTGATTCCTTTTACATAGGTCAGACGGGAAAGGATTTGCACACACGTATAAAACAGCATCAATATTCCGTTAGAACAGGACAGTTGTCCAGTGCCCTTTTTGTCCATTTGTCAGAGTTAGCCCACTGTATTGATTGGAATAATGCTTCAGTTTTATTCCATTCAAGCAACATTGTTAATAGAAATATTCTTGAGTCTGCCATTATCCAACTTTCAAATAACTTCAACATAAGCAAAGGTCTTTTTCAACTCGATCCTGTTATGTTGAATTCCTTTGAAAAAGATTTAGATAAGAAGGGTAAAACATTAAATCTTTGGTAAACTTGTCTTCTACTTTATTAACTTTTAATTTGCATTTTATTTTTTTATATATATCGAAACCTGACCATAGTCAGCATTGTGTTAAAACCCGGACAGAGTTCCAGTATAAATTTGTATTTTTATAATCCATTTGATCTTGTGCTAAAAATCGATTAACTTTTAATTTGCATTTTATTTTTTTTATATATATCGAAACCTGACCATAGGCAGCATTGTGTTAAAACCCGGCAGAGTTCCAGTATAAATTTGTATCTTTATAATCCATTTGATCTTGTGCTAAAAATCGATATTTTTCCTTACAAATTTGTACGCCTCACTGGTAATCCTTTAAGGTTTTAATTTTTAATAATTTTTTTATTATTTTTACTTCTCTGTTTATTGTATATATATGTATGTATGTATGTATGTATGTATTTGTATATATAGATATGTATGTATATATATATATATATGTGTGTGTGTGTATGTATGTTATTTATTTTTCTCTTTTTTTCTTTCTGTAACCTATATATAGGCTTAACCCTTTTTATGTACTTCAGTGTTCCTGAGGATGTCATTAGACGAAAGCGCTTGAGCACCATTTTGTGTTTCCTTTCCTTCGTGGTTTTATTCATCATAAATATTTTTCACGTGTTACCTTTGTGAAATAATTTTCATATATATATATATATATATATATACATATATATACTGTGTGTGTGTGTGTATATATAGTCTCGCAGTTTTCCAACGAAACATGATGGTATCTAATGAACAAATTTCTTTATAAATATTCTGGAGCACCTATCTATCTACTTGTGTTTCTGTTTATCTGTCTGCCCTTGCCTTTCAATCTGTATATCTTTGTCAGATCATCTACATGCCAAATCCCGTCAATTTTTGTAATGAAATTTTACTATGACTCAAAAGATCGAATTTCATTTTTTCAAAGTGGTTCCTCGATATATTTTAGGCGCCTTAAAAAATATTTACAAAAATGAGTGTAGAAATATTTTAAAGAGAGAAGATCGACATTTTTGTGACATTTTTTCAGTTTCATCTTTTTCCTATGTACATAAAATGATAAATTTTATACACATTTAGATTTTCAGACGTTTTACAAAAATTTCTTAATGCGTAGAAAATTTAGCTTTTGGTTTGCACTATATATATATATATATATATATATATATATATATATATATATATATATATATTATATATATATATATATATGTATGTATGTGTGTGTTAACGTGAAATTCTGATCACGTTCTCCACAGAAGACATAAAATTTAAACGTTTGTAAGTGCTTGACTCCATACTATAAAGTCTGGGACTTGAATCCGCATAATCTTTACGTTACTAAGTTCGCGCGCGGCTTCGTTATGTAAATTGAGTATGCAAATTATTTAGTTGAAGCATGTTAAGGGAGATACATAAAGTCATTTGATCGAGTGACACAGATCTACTCTTGTAGATCAATTTCCATGTGCTTATAAAAAGTCAAAATATGCTGATTATTTTGATCAAGCATCCTCAGTTTGTGTTCATTGATTTGTATGTATTGACAAATGCGGTATCCCATCGTAAATTTCATTTGGTGTTTGTTATAATTCATATAATTGCCTGAAGCGTATTTAAAACAGGGTTTTGAAGATTATGATTACCCAAATACATAATCCAAATATGTTTAAGCTGTATATAGTTGATGAATTGCTGGAAACACGTAGTTTAATGACACTATAAACGTATTTGAAAATACTTCGAATATTTATTTATGAGAGACTAGTAACATGATCGTAAGTATTGATTTTATGTGCGAGGTCTGTGTGTGTTTATTTTGCAAACAGGACGTGTCGCGCTTTGAAAGAGTGTATGCATTGTCAAAGATCCTTCAAGGTGTATCACCACTGAACCGCTGTCTCTTGATTGGACAGTCAGGACGAAATCGGGGTATGAGGCTGGTAATTTAAAATTTTGTAGCGGATAAGCGAGACGATTCATTATATCATCGTAAAACTTTACCTGACTAATAGGCGTGAAGTTAATTATCGCCCAGCATACCCTTCATGAATATATTCGCATAATAAATACATTATATCAGTTACAAAAAGGAAGAACCGAACGTTATCTGCCCAGACTGGGTTACTTAGGAACGGGATATGTGACTCGGTTAAAACTTTTGCTTACTGGCGGCTATATAAAGCGAGGAAAAGTAATATAGGCCAAGGATATGATACGCAGACCCGTGGCATTTTGGGGGCGTGTTCTCAGTTTAATTAGCTTGATGGTTTCATGTGTAATGGTATGGGCAGCTATTTAAAATGCTGAAAAGAATGACCTAGTATTCACCGAGAAACTTCTTACATTTTCAGTCCGCAAATTCGTGTACACCCACTGTTTTAATGGAACGTTTTGCAGTTAAATTCACACATACTACAGCAGGATTGTACCAAATGTTACGTCTCTCAAATCATCACTCAATGGAAGAGACAAAAGGGTCGGTAGTTTCTTACCAAGCTTCCTAGAAGCCCTAACATGAAACCTGTTGAACAAGTTTAAGAACATCTTGACCGTCAACTGCAGAGAGAAAGAACCCCACATCCGTGATAGATCCAAAGAAAACGTTAAGTGAACTTTGACAAAATCCTGAGTGCAAAGTTAAAAAAAAAAGGAATTCCTCTTTACCAAGATTTGTATGAGACCGTTGGAAAAGTATTTGACATTAACTGACCTGTTTTACTATTTTGTTTCCAATTTAAGTGTATGTTGTGCGATTTGATAACATTTACTTCTGCTTCAATGTTTTTCAGTTATATTGGCAAGGATATATATATATATATATATATATATATATATATATATATATATATATGGTAACAGGAAAAACGGAAAATTTGAAAACACTAAGCATTGCTACTCGTTCTGTATATTTGTAGAATTGTCGATATAAAATTGGATACTGTATCAAAGGAATGTTCTCATCTCCAAAAAAAGAATAAAATTAAAGTTACAATATTTAAAACAGTATTTTCAAGGTCACTTTATCTAACTGTCTCCTTCGCAATTTGGAGAGAACATCAACTGTTTAATCCTTAATGGATAAGAACGAAGAGAGGTATCGGTAATAGAATTGAAAGAGGAGAACCTTAATACGTATAAAATTCACAGACCGTTTCGGATGGTTGTTGAAAATAAGCAATACATTTAACGTGTAACGGCTTTTGCAGTTCAATTTCTATTCGTGCTTTTAGATGGTTATTTATTGTTTTCTAACACGAATAAATTTTATTTATAAAACTATTTTATTTTGTACATTTAGTGGACATCCTTTGAAGTTAAAAAACGAGTTATATATTTTTTCCTAAAATTTCGACCCGTTCTTATTTGGTCAATGTAGAGCTTTAGTTTTATCCTCAGTATTTACTATCACAACGACTCCCGTTTTAATGTATTTTATTGGCGATTGAGAGGTCATAAGTTACATTTTAAATTAGGTATGTTAAATTGCTTTATAGATTATAATTTATTTAACAATTTTCTTTCACTTGTGTTAAGGGTAGATCAACCTAGGTTTAGTTAAATTAGGTTAATTCTTTTGTATAGAGAAAACTTATCGTCGATAAAATAAAGAGGTTTTTCTTTAAAAACACTTTACAAAATGATGGGTTTTAAAAAAGTTATAAAAACCTTACTTGACGTAACCTTAAAATAAAAATAAAAAAATTACTCCTCATAATAAATGCATTGGTGGCTATTTATTTGGCCATTTTCACCCATTTATAGTTTCAGAATTGCTTCCTTTTTATCATCCACAATTGATAAGTTGTTTATAACTAAAATGTGATCGAAACTGCGCATTATAGTAAAATATTCAATAGAATAACTACCATATTATTATTATTATTATTCTTTGCCAAGAATATTTCTTCAAGTTCACCACCAAACCATGACCCCAAAAAAGTTCGTATTTCGTGGAACCGCGACTCAGTTTAACATATTTTCATGTATTGCTGAATATTCGGACCACAACGTATTAACGGTAGCTCATTAACGGCAAACAATAAATACTTCACTTTTAAGTGGAAGTTTATGGGAGACATGAACCGTCAGGGTATAAAATTTAAACATATTGAAATAAGCCGTAAAGTAACTCTCTCTCTCTCTCTCTCTCTCTCTCTCTCTCTTCTCTCTCTCTCTCTCTCTCTCTCTCTCTCATATACTACGCTCAAAATCTGGAAGCGCTTGTGGGTTTCTTGTTCATGTTTCACATTTCATGATAAGACGTCATATCTTGTATGAAATCAATCTAAGGATCCATATTATATGTAGAACACTTAATATTTTAATATGCTGAGCTTCATTTTTTTGCTTTCCTTTCAAAGTAAATATAAAAATGGCCCTTAGAAGAGATTTAAATTACTTTAAAATGAGCATGATATAGAGGGGTCTGGTTGGATGGTGCCTTAATGACCAAAGTCACCGAGATTATCCATGTTTCAAGATGACTATAGCCTCCTAGGTCATCAAGATATCATGGACGGCAATGAAAAAAGGTATGAACAAGTATAATAGTGAGCACAAAGCAACAGTGACGAAATGAAGTGTAAATCATGAGCGGAAGACAACTGCATCAAAATCTATTCAGAGCTTAATTAATAATAGTCTACAACGACGACTATGCACTGTCGCGGTCAAAATAACTAGAAGAGAGCTAAACAAATAAAATTTGATGCTGTAGGCTTCCGGTCACGCTTCATAATTCGTGACAATGCTGTTTTGTCACGTTATTTCAGTATTACTTTCTGTTCGATATTGTGCTTATTTGATGCGGTTTACTTTTGCGCCATTGCCCTTCTTGGTACATACCCCCCCCCCCCCCCCCCACGCTATTCCTCGTGAAACATGAAAAATCTCGGCGACTGAGGCACCAGCCAACCTGGGCCCCTCTAATACCATGTCCATTTTAGCGTCATTTACGTCTCTTCTGAGGGCAACTTTTATATTGAGTTTGAAAGAAATGCAAAAATGAAGCTCGGCATGTTAAAATATTAATTGTTCTTCATATAATACGAATCCATAGATTTATTTGATACACGATATGACGCCTTATCATCAAGTGTGAAACATGGACAAAAAACCTACAGGCGCTTCCAAAATGTTTGAGCGGTATACTGTATATACTAGCAGTTCCCGTCACTTCGCTGACGGTTAGACAGGCTAAACTACAGAAAAGAACGCAGCCGTGAAAATTTTGAGCTTCACATTGTGTCAACATTTCTGAATCTGGTATCTCCCAAAACCTCCTCACCCCCATTCATGCAACTTGGGGGCTAACCCCCTCCCCCATTACCCCCACCCCTCCCCATTTCCCCACCCCTCCCCATTTCCCCACCGCTCCCCATTTCCCCACCCCTCCCCCATTACCCCCACCCCCACCTTTCCCCCATTACTGCCCGGGATAAATTTCACAAACAGACAGGCTAAACTACAAAAAGAACACAGTCATGAAAATCTTGAGCTTCACATTCCCGCCCGTAATACAATTTCTGAATTTTTTCTCACAATTTTTTCTCACAATTTCTGAAAGTGTGACGGACGGACGGACAGACGGACGGACAGCTCTCTTATTATAGTATAGATCCCCAATACCCCTTCCCCCACCCCTCTCCCCCATTTACCCCACCCTTCCCCCATTACCCCCAAGGGGGGGAAGGGGGCTGGCACCTTGCAAAGGATTTACTTTAATTTTTTTTGTAGGGGCTGTCACCTTGCAAAGGATTTACTTTAATTTTTTTGGGTTACATAATATATCGCATCTATTTTTCTGAGTTTCCCCATTAACCCCACCCCCTCCCCCATTACCCCACCCCTCCCCATTTTGTACCAAAATTATATTAAAAATGAAGAATGGGAAGAACTGTACCCCTAAAAGGGGGGGGGGGCAGGATTTATGTTCGGGAATTTTTTTTTAGCATGGGCAACTGCACAATAAAAGACGCATCGAATGGTGAAAACCGCATTGTTCTACACTAATTGTAGCGACCTGTAGGTGTGCGCAAAAAAACTGTTACATATATATATATAAGGCTTCATTTCTGAAATAGTATATTAGACTAGCAAAAGGTCGGCGCTACGCGCCGATTTTGCTAGATCTGCGGTGCTTCGGCTGAATTGTGGGCCTACGGCGTATTTTATTTTGACATCAGTAGCCCTTTATCTGGATATCATTCCTATTCCTCTCACCTTGGGCCTCAGTAATTGGGGTGCCTGCGGCCTTCCAGTTACTGGCAAACCAATTATTCATTCAATAAAACTACAGAAAAGAACGCAGCCATGAAAATCTAAAGCTTCACAAATCTTAATACAATGAGCTCGGATTTGAAGCCTAAGATTTTCATGACTGCGTTCATTTCTATAGTTTTATTGACCAAATAACTGAACCGACAGTAATTGGGAGCCCTGCGGCCCGCCAAATCATAGTTTTCATTGTTTCGAGTGCATCAAATAATATTGTTATAGTGTTCCATTAGTTGTGATAGCATGATCTTCCTGACCGGAATCGGTTAGTAGTAGAGCCGCAAAAGGGGAGAGTGCAAGAATGTTGCAAGTGATTACGTAATGTTGCAAAGGGGGGTGGGGGGTGTTTAAAAAAAAATTTAAATTAAAAAAAATTAAAAAGAAGAGAAAAAGAAAAAAAAGAGTACTGGCCTTTGTTGCCAACCTAGGTTGCAAGGGGCATGCAACTCGGAGGCGGAGTTCTCCCCCAAGCTATTCCCCCCAAAGGGCCAGAAAGGAGAGAAAGGAGGAGAGGTGTTCACCTGGCAGGAGCCAAGTGCATATTAAGACTTCAGCCGAGTAGGCGTTGTTTTATAGGCTCCTAATCAGCCAGTTGGCTGAATCAGCCAGTTGGCTGAGCCAAGGGGGGAGGGGTACACCTGAAGGAGAGAGAGAGACACCTGAAGGAGAGAGAGAGACACCTGAAGGAGAGAGAGAAAAAGAGTAGTGAGTGGCCTTTGATTGCAAGGCACGCAACTTGGAGGCGGAGTTCTCCCCCAAGTTATTTTCGTTTTCCTAACCTAAGAGGCCTCTAAGGGGTTTTCCCAAAGGGCCAGAAAGAGAAGGACCAGAGGTCCTTGCTCGGCTGGGAGCCGAGCTTGAATGACTCCGTCAGTCGTCTGTCGGTCTTTTATAAACCTCTATTCTGGCTGAGTTGCCAGATAGCGCAATGTATTCAGTTGCCAGATAGCGCCATGTGCCCAGATAGCAAAAACCATATATTAATCATCCATTTAAATAGTCTACCACAATATATATGACGGTAGTTAATCCAATTAAATTCTGTTTATTAAATAAATAATTTTACACACGTAATTTTTTATTATAAATATTTAAGTCACGAATAACGAAAATTTATGAACAATTCATTTAAAAGTTGAAATTAACCAAAACACAATCCGACGAAACAAATAACGTAGTTAGCCTATTCAGCCAACCATAGAAAACAGAATTATAGAAAACCAATTAGGTTTTTATGGATAACTAGTTTATCTTGACCTAAGTTTACTATAATTATATATATACAGTCTTTTAAACATCTTGTGATATGTATATATATATATATATATATATATATATATATATATATAGTATATATATATATATATATTATTTTTTCTTTATTTAAAGCAAGTTTGAATGTTTTAAACTTTCCAAACAACATGAGCAAAATTAAACGATAAATATTTTATAATATTTTAAGATAGATAAATAGATATATATAGTGTTTCACTATAGATGTATAGATGTATATAGTGTTTTACAATAGATGTATATAGTGTTTAACGATTAGAAGCAAATATAGCATTAACTTGAACTTCATTAAACTTGAAATTAGTCAAAACACAATCCGACGAAACAAATAACGTAGTTAGCCTATTCAGACAACCATAGAAAACAGAATTATAGAAAACCAATTAGGTTTTTATGGATAACTAGTTTATCTTGACCTAAGTTTACTATAATTATATATATACACTTTTAAACATCTTGTGATATGTATATATATATATATATATGTTACTCGTCCGGTCCCGTTATAGCGGATTGGTACACGTCATAGCTCCACCCAGCTACATCGGCAGCCAATCACTACGAACATCTGGTCTTTTGGGGCGGAGCTTGGCGATTGTGCATATAAAAGGGGCTATTTTTCAGTTGGGAGTAACAGTAGCTATTTTCGCGTCAGTAAATAATCATTCTCTCCACCATGGATCTGTACGTCTCCCCAGACTTGTATGAAGAAAGTGACGCTGCAGCATTAACGACAATTAGTCTTTCTAACGCGATTGACCGTGATGAATTATTCCCAACGCAAACCGTAGAAGATATTTGCAGTGACGCTCCTTACAATCCGACGCAAGGGACTACCATAGAAACGTAAGTGTCTATAATTCGATTTATATATATATATTATATATATATATATATATATATATGGAGAGTTGTAGTATCTCGTCAAATAGATACTCGCCAAAAAATTTTTATGTCAATCAATGTTATTTGGTTATCCCCATTATGCTAAAATCGAATTTTTTTTTTATGGCAATGAATGTTATTCCTCGAACCAAAGATATCTTCACATAATGGGGATCTGTCTGATACTCTGTATATGTTTTAAAAGAATGAACATTATTCCTTTAAGGTCCGATGAGGATTTGACACGTGTTATACAATCTTTTGAAGAATCTCGGAATACGGAGGATATACTGAACAGTCAGCAATGTTACACATCCTCCACCATGGACCTGTACGTCTCCCCGGAATTGTATGAAGAAAGTGATACTGCAGCATTAAAGACAATTAGTCTTTTTAACGCGATTGACCGTGATGAATTATTCCCAACGCAAACCGTAGAAGATATTTGCAGTGACGCTCCTTACAATCCGACGCAAGGGACTACCATAGAAATGTAAGTGTCTATAATTCGTTTTTATATATATATGGAGAGTTGTAGTATCTCGTCAAATAGATACTCGCCAAAATTTTTTTATGTCAATCAATGTTATTTGGTTATCCCCATTATGCTAAAGTCGAAATTTTTTATGGCATTCAATGTTATTCCTCGAACCAAAGATATCTTCACATAATGGGGATCTGTCTGTATACTCTGTATATGTTTTAAAAGAATGAACATTATTCCTTTAAGGTCCGATGAGGATTTGACACGTGTTATACAATCTTTTGAAGAATCTCGGAATACGGAGGACATACTGATCAGTCATCAATGTCACACCGAAATAATGTAAGTGTTTTTCAATCTTTTTGGGATAAGAAGACAATATATTTTCATAAATTTATTAAATGAAAGAAATCAGTACAATAAACAACTACAGAATATATCGTTACAAATATACGAAAAAACATTATAATATACAACGAGTACGTACAATTGGAAAACGGATTTTTATCTGTCTGCATACCATTTCATCGTTTTGGCGAGTGTGACACGGGTCAAATAAATTTAAAAAATTTATAAATTCTTTATCACTTGACATATGCATGAGAAATGAGACGCAGTACATTCCGCAAACATTAGTAAAATATCCTTGTATGCGAAATGGGTTCCATACAACTTCGGGAATATGTAACTGAGCGAGAAATTTTACAATAATAGGGTCACTCCAGGGTTGAGTACCGAGTGAATCAAAATAGTACAGGCGGTCTATTTTTAAAATAGACAGCGATCCAGTGAATCCCTTCATTACCGATGATATCTGTGTTCACAATAAGACCACCGCATTCTCGCGTACTTGGCAAACTCAATGTTTCATTCTTCGCAAACACGCCGATAAATTTGGAACGTGTGACTCGCTCCATTACTTTCTGAAGTGTATTAGCATCCATTTTAAAAGTCAGTGATAACGCTCCTAAATCTATCTACTTCTATTAGGGCTTGCGATTCGAGATATACTAGTACACTAATAGGAGCGTCTATAGGCTTGGCGAATTCCAGCCGCACTGAGATGTTTCCGCTCTGCTGTGGGGTTAAATGGGTATTTACGCTAGCAGATAAGTCAGGTGTAATGTCAAACGGATAAAGGTTAAATTGATCAATGAATTCTTCCTGCGTTACCCCATTACCAAGCTCATCACAATCACCTGCAATATGGGTCAGATTACTATAGGCTCTAGCACAAAGAGGTAACACAGCGTCTGATGAATAGTCCGTACCCATTGTTCCACCCAAAGCAGTGCCATTAACGTATAGAGTTATATTTTTAAGTCCGAAATTCTCGAATTTAAAGGCACTCTTTTTATATTTTCCATTCACCGAAGCATGGTCCTGCATGCCGATTAATATCCTTTTAGGAAGATTTCCCAGGGCAATGTTTTCTATTTGCTTCGATGCCAACCTGCAGGAACCGTATATAGTTTGATTTGCACTCTGTTAATAGGATATTTCACTGTAGCGTTTAGTAAATTTTTCTCAATTTCTAGTTGTTTTGGTGAACTTAATTTCACTCGCCGTACGCGGAGGTATGTGTCCATAATGTGAACCACAACGGGCTTTGCACCCTCCTCTTGATCCGCAGCCGGATTTAAGCAGATCTCAGGACACGTGCGGGTGAGCTTTATTTTCATATCCACCCCGTTGACAAGCAACTTCTCCTGGAAAGTGAAATCTGTGTGCAACCGTCCAAAACACTCGTATATTTTCTTCTTAGAATTTTTAAATTTGTCCTTTATACTATTTTCATCTTTAGTTTGATAATATCCCTCGGCACTTAAAAAGGTAGCCTTCGCTTCTTTGGAAAAGTTGAGGACATTTTCCAGATAGGCTCGTAGATGATAGTACCCCGTGCCTGCCGATATGTTGGTTTGATTTAAATATACGTCACACTGGTTGAATATGGCGTGCAGAAAGTTTGTTTCAGGGTATACAGCATATTTGTCATCGCAGACCGTTCCATCAGAATGGGCTATACGTAGCTTAGCGTACATGTGCACACAGCTTGGATCAAAAAAGTAAGGACCTGAGCTGGGTATCACGAATTCTATAGGTGCACTCGGGGAACTAATTGTGTTTAAAGGGTTAATTGTAATAAAGTCACTGTGCTCAATAGAAACTTGGGTTGACGGGAGCTCATAAAGGGACAGCTCCGATTTACAGCATTTTGAACTACATGGGTGGATGAAGCGTGCCATGGCGAAATAGTGACTCCTCTCTCGACAAGTGGTAAACAAACTGTGATTCATGAGATCAATGTCCTTAGCTTATATCAGTCAAAAAAGTGGTCAACCATATTTCATTCGCTTACAGCACTTCTTTTTTGATAGCCTTTTACGTTTAATACCACGTGACCCCTTCTTCTTCCGGGGAGCCCTCTTCTTCTTCCCGCCACCACGCATTTTTCTCTTTGCATCTTTGATGATTTCGTCCCGTGTACGCTTTAAATGTTTTTTTAGAGCTTCTTTAGGTTTAGCCCCGGCCAATATGTCTTCTGCAGTGTTAAGGCCTGATTGTAGCGCTTTCCTTCCAAGGTATCTGGCACCCCTCTTCAGCAAAGGAACAGCCGTACGTAGTATGGATGAAAAAATGGATCCAAGTCCACTACCGCGCTGGTATTTCACCCCTCGATAGACGGTGAAAGGCTTTCTATCCATTATAACTCCGTGCGTCGAAAGTGTAGCTTCACTGTTAAGCTCCCGTTACCGAATGGGAAGTTTTCACCCTCAATCGTTCTTATATATATTGAGATATTGGTTATTAAATTAGTTGCGACATTCACATAATGGGGTCCGTCATATGTAATACTCAAACTCCTTCCTCTATGGTTGGGGATGTGAGCAATGCGCAGCAGGCGTGCCTGGGTATCCCCAACAAACTGGTGCTCCACTATATTACTGTAAATATAGCACATGTCTGGGGACCTTTCAGCCAATTTCTCCATCTTCAATTGATACATTAATCTGGACAAGTTATACTGTGTCTCGTGAAATGTGTCTCTTTGGAAGGCTGCGCTATATCGGCCGTTGGTTAGAATTTTGAACTTTCTATGTTCTTTAAGACGTCTGTTAGTCTTTGATTTTAGGATTAGTGTATGTGCAGAGTTGTTTACGATTTCATATACTAAATCATTCGTAAGGTTTGAGTTTCTTAAACTTACGTTTAAGCCTCTCACAACATCCTCGACCGAACCATATTGACCCGGTCCTAGTCTTACTTCTGTACTGTAATACCGTGCAGCCTTAGTCCGAGCGATACGCATAGTCTCATCCATAGCTACCCCAGCTTTTTCACACTCGTCAATGTCTCTAAGAATCGTAAAAACGGTTTCTTTATGTTCAATATTTACAAAGACGGTGTCCAGCTGAATTTCACATATCCCCACCTCATACGAATCACGACCCAATTCAATGTGCGAGTGGAGCTCTGTTACAAAGTTGGCTAGTGTGTTGTTAGGGTGTACAGACAGGGACGAGGAGGACGGGAGTGTGACGTAGAAATGGTTAGGAGCCATGTTGCATACTATTTAAGCTTCATTATTGCATCAGCTTTTATATAGGTGTTGAAGCTTTCTGGGTACCCTAGCCATTTCACCAGGTACATTTTTCTCTTTCCTGAACCTATGCTTCCTAAAATTTTCTCAATTTTAAACATTTTTTTCTAAATTAAACGCAACTTTCTGCAACTCCTCGCGGTAAAAACCTCCTGAGATTTCTTCCCCATTCAAATCTTCAATGTAATACATCATTATCTCACCTTTAGGTCTCACAGCCCTAACTTTAAAAATCTCGCGTGTCCATCCTTGCTCAAAACCCTTTGCGAATTTATTCCCCGAACGCGACAGCCTTACATAATCATTGATTTTGAAGCGCGCAGAGTGTGGTGGTGGTGATCCATCTCTTCTCGGGAGCGTACCTCTTTCTAAAACTTCGTTAGGTGTTGTCCCAATCGTGCGATGGTGCGAGCGGTTGTAGGATGATGCCAATGATTCCAGAATGTCTAGAAATCTGTATGTGTTTTTATGTGTAAAATAACGGTGCATGCGTTCCTTTATGGTGCGCTGAACTCTTTCAGCTAAAGAAGCCTTATGTATAGAATTGGTTGTGTAATAGCTGATATTAAACTCTGTCAACATGCTCTGAAAAGCACGGCCTATAAATTCCTTCCCCATATCCGTACAAAAATAGCCAGGAACCCTGTTTTCTTTTAACATTAGCGTTTTGGTGGCTTTAGCAACTGTTTCAGGTGATTTATTTTTCAGAGGAACTAGCCACAGATATCTAGAGAATACGTCTATTATGAATAGAATGTAGCGGTAACCATCGTTATACACAGAATACATTTGCATGTCTGTTAAATCTGCTTGCCAAATAGAATCAATCGAGGAAGCCGTTGTCTTGGCTGTTTTAAACCTTTTTCTCACAGGCTTATGAAGCGTATAAGCGTCCTGCTCCCTCAAAAATCTTTCAACATCTTTTTTTCCTACTCCGTAAACACTTCTGTACAGTCTATATACGCCGCCGTAAGAGGATGGGTTAGAAACGTCATAATAGCGTTTAGTTAATACGTTAGCCATTTGCGTATTTTAGAGGCACGTGGGTAGGGTTGGTTTAACCTCTTCTTGCTCCTCTTCAAAGGTGTTACCGCCGGGGGCGACGGCGTCTTCAATTGTGTCACATGCGTTGCATGGTCCAAGTCTTTTATCCTGTTTAGATTTCCTATCAACGTTTTAGGGACATTTATTTGTTGTAGTCTTGCTTTAATATGCTTCGAGCCTGATGGTGATGGCCTATCCCACTTTCTCACCAGATCATGGACAATGTCTACGATATTCGATCCCTGTACCTTTGATCCTTCCACAATGATCTCGCCTGTATCGGTCCATTGTATGGCGGAATCCTCATTCAATAGATTATAAAGACTTAAGCCTTTACTCCTCAATGTATGTGGGAGGGTGCTTTTTAATACATGTTCGATATGTTGTGTGGCTAATCTTTTTGGTTGGTCAGCTGTATCGTCGGGCTCAGATCCTATGTCGCCATGTCCATCGTCCCCCGTGCTGTGCCTAATAACCACAGGAATCTCTGTAGGGCTCTTATAATTTTCGTACTCGTGAAGAAATTTCTGCAGAGCTTCTTGGTATAAGATTCTTTTCTCATCAGCTGTTTTTTCACTGTTTAATAGAGCTAGCAATTCGCTTTCCATTCTTTTAAGTCTGCTTTTACGGGATCTAGATCCGTGTCTGGATTCCTTTGCAGTGAAGCGTACACCTCGTGAGGAATCACCCACTTTCTTCATTATTAATCTAGTCAGTAAAGGACCCAAAACTGAAAATAAGATGGGGAGAAATGACCCTCCTGTTTGTACAATAATTCGTTTTTTCTTCGCTACAGTTTGACTTTTACGAGCGAGTGCACGTATTATGTTCTTGTAACGGCGTAGGCGAGCCTTCTGATGGGTTTTCATTGATACGTTGCAATTTATAACGTTGAGACAGATTTCACAGATGCATTTTAAAAAGTCGGCATCGATATTTTTAATAAACATCTGCTGCATTGCCCGGGGCAGTCGATGATAGATTTTTATTAATTCACGATATTTCTTTAGTCTCTTTGTCATTCTGGAATATACACCGTTTCAGGCTCGTTTGGAAATATATTCGTTCGCAGAAGCACTCTAAACGTGTTTCGCGGATGAAGGTCGCAAAGCAAATATCCGTAACGCGTGCTTGAAGCTTCTTTATAAACTTCCAAAAACTCCTTACGCTGATTCGGGAACATTTGATTGGCTAATACCCCAACTTGTGATACATCTCTACGTTGCGCGAATAAGACTAGATATTGCGTATTTAACGACACATCGCGCATGTATCTATTTTTGAAAAATAGATTCTGATTGATGAAAAACACGCTATGTTAAGATGGTGGGAGAATACTGTAAATGTCTCGGCAAACGTTTTATCCATCTCTAACATGAGATCGTCAATTACGATAGACATCGGGCGGTTGATGTAGTGTATTTAGATTTTCAAAAAGCGTTTAACACCGTGCCGCACAAAAGACTGATTGAAAAAACTAAGGCTCATGGAATCAGGGGTGTAGTAATAAATTGGCTAGAAGAATGGTTGCGAGGCAGGAAACAGAGGGTGGTCGTTGATGGAGCGGAGTCGTGTTGGGCTAATGTAGCGAGTGGCGTTCCTCAGGGTTCTGTATTGGGCCCCTTGCTTTTTCTTATATATATATTAACGATTTAGATGTCGGCCTAGTCAGTACAGTTTCAAAGTTTGCGGATGACACGAAGCTGGGTGGTAGGGCGATTAATGACGAAGATAGAGGTAAAATTCAGGAAGATCTGAATAAAATCGTTGATTGGTCAGTCACATGGCAAATGAGATTTAACGTGGATAAGTGCAAAATTATGCATATAGGTTCGCGTAACGGTAATTTTGCGTATAGTATGTCAGGGAAAGATTTAACAAGCGTAGAGCAGGAAAAAGATTTAGGAGTTATAGTCACTGGTGATTTAAAAGTAGCGAAACAAAGTACAGCGGCGGTCAATAAGGCGAACAAAGTGTTATGTTTTGTAGCTCGAAATTTTGAGTACAAATCGCGCGATATTATAGTTCCTCTTTATAAATCATTAGTTAGACCCCATTTGGAGTACGCGGTCCAATTTTGGAATCCGCATATGCGCAAAGATATAGACAAAATCGAAAGAGTTCAAAGACGAGCAACTAAGATGATTCCGTCTCTTAGGTCAAAGTCGTACGAGGATAGGCTTAAAGAGTTAAAATTGACTACACTCGAGACTAGGAGGTTAAGGGGTGATCTAATCCAGGTTTTCAAAATTATGAATGGGTTTGATAACGTAGATAGAGATAGCTTTTTCGAAATATCTCAATATAATAGGACTAGAAATAACGGGTGTAAGTTGACAAGTAGAAGGTTCGAGACAGCAGTTGCGAAAAACTTTTTTACGCATAGAATAGTAAATAGCAGGAATAGTTTGCCGGTAGAAGTAATTAGTAGCACGTCTATAAACATGTTTAAGAATCGATTGGACGCGCATGTTGATAGAAAGGGTATAGTTTAAGGTAGTAAAATTAAGGCTTTGTGGGGATAGATCCCACAGCTCAACACAAGTGTTGTGGGATATAGGGAGGCAGCGTCTTGGGTTAGGGGATACTCTCTGTCCTTACACACCCCATTTAAAGAGATTCCTCTGCCGAGCGGTGCCCCCCATAGTACTGTGAGGTATTGAAAAACTCGTGATCTTCACTTGCCCCACAAACACCTTTAAATGGGAGACCCATAATGGGTGCACACACATTTCTACATTACTGTACAGTCTTTACAGCCACACCTACACTTTTCCTCGTAAGTGTATATATTGTAATGTATATGGTTGTAAATTTGACTTGGTCCGCAATCGATATGAACCGTGACTTGATGGATACCGTAATGAAATTGACTGGATTCTTTGGATCTGATATATTTGCATGTCCGTTATATAATAGATATAGAGTGTAACATATTTGTGGATAGTAGTCTATTATGACTTGATCCTCTGGATCGAGAGATTCTATCTTTAGTTTTAAATCGATAATTAATTATTTTTAAATTGATAATGTATATGGTTGTAAATTTTGACTTGGTCCGCAATCGATATGGACCGTGACTTGATGGATACCGTAATGAAATTGACTGGATTCTTTGGATCTGATATATTTGCATGTCCGTTATAAATAGATATAGAATGTAACATATTTGTGGATAGTAGTCTATTATGACTTGCTCCTCTGGACCGAGAGATTCTATCTTTAGTTTTAAACCGATAATTAATTATTTTTAAATTGATAATTATTTAGTTTCGTAAAAATTGGTCGTTGCCAATTTACCGGCAGTTTTTAAATAAGTTTCTTATGTTCTTGTGGTTCGGAACCCACGTAAAATTGTAGGTCCCCTCCGCCACCACGGAGGACATACACAATACACGATTACGAACACAGTTAGGTAGACCAGCCATGAGTGGATCCTAGGGTCTTTGTTGGTCTGAAACATTATAACATTATAACATTTCCCTTTAACGAATTAACGTCATATACGCCTTTGTGGAACAAAATATCATCTTGGTACTCGTTGAACACTGATTGATACGTCGAATAGCACCATATAACTTTATGCACAAATTTCGAGAACATCTCTCCCTTTTCTTTAATGATTTTAAGCATAAACACAGTTTTACCACATCCTGTAGGTCCAGATATAATACATGTGGATGGGCTCGTGAATCTGAATTTTTCTACAGAGTCCATTTCTAACACGTCACACTCCTAAGTGGGTCATTTACAAAATATTACAAATTTTGAGTGCTGTTCCTTATATTTTGCTTTCTTCTCCCACAGAACCGTGAATGACGATGAGGTAGAGACCCCATCATTGACATTACGGATGACGACCTCGACGACAGTGTAGTTGTGATCTCCTCCCCTGCCAACGAACCCTCACCAGCGATACCGGTAGCACGTCCAAAGCGGAGGTATGAGAACCCCACGTCAGGTATAAAGCGCCCGAAATACGCGCCTGTTGCACCAGTAATAGGTCCCCAACCCTCAACCTCTTACGCAACAAGCCCCCCAGCAGCACCTCCCGCTAATATACCCCCTTATTCATCCGCCGCCCCCCGTTCTGTTAAGTCTACAATAATAGATCCCCAACCCTCGACCTCCTACGCAACAGGCCCCCCAGCAGCACCTTCCGCTAATATATCCCCTAATTCATCCGCCGCCCCCCGTTCTGTTGAGGATGAAATAACGTTCGAGTTGGTGCGCTCCGCAGCTCCAACCCCAGCCTTGACTAGAAATCGGTATAGAGTCAGGGTCGACCCTAGAGCCATGTATAGCAATGGAATTGAGCGCGGGCTACGCCGGGTTGTACAGCTTATTATAGAGTTTGCTCTTCAGAATCGCGACGAGCGTGAAGTCAGGACGAGTCTGTCCTTTGGATTCGGGTCAGATGACGGTGATGTAGACGATTATTGGGTGATAGTGCCATTTAGACGTTTGGCGGCTGAAGATGTAGAATATATATTAGGACGTATAATGCAAGCCGCCCAAAGTAGTATAGCCTTCAATATGGACAACTTCACGGTAAATATTGACCGTGTATTCCGTGTTGCGGGTCATAGTGCCATACCGTATACTCTTAACTTCAATTCTCCGACTATTTACCGAAAGCATATAAACGTCGATCGTGGTTGCGGCTTTATAGCAGTACTGTTAGCACGTATGTTTACTGTACAAAATACACGGACTCAAAAAATTTGGTTGCCTACGGTCGTGGAGCGTGCCCGTAAACTAGCTGTAGACTGTGAACTTGAATTTGACTGTAATATGGGTCCTGAAGAGCTGAGAAGGGTAGAATAGGAAATGAATGTCCGCATAGTTGTGTTTGGGTTGGATGATCGTCGTAGGACTGTGTATGTTTATAAAAGCTGTGTGAGAGATCGTACAAGACCCCTACTTATTTTAGGATTGTCAGGGACGACGTATCTTCCCATCCGTAATATAAGGTGGCTTTATGCGAGTTATGACAAAAGTCGAAAATATGGGAGACATCATGATTTGTGTAAGGGGTGCCTCGAGTTTGCGGATGATATAGTGAGACATTGTAAAGAATGTCACATGGTATGTGAGCAGTGTAAAAGCACCAAATGTGAAAGCCGTGTAGTTGAAGCTGAGAAGAGAGACTGTGACGTGTGTAGACGCACATTTTTCAATAATAGCTGTTTTGATTTCCATAAATCAATTGGTACGTGCAGGAAAATGAGAATCTGTGAATGTGGTATGTTTCACACATTGGATAATTGGGGGAAATTTAAGCACAAGTGTGACGTAATTCACTGTCCTACATGCCAGGAGGAGTATAAGGCGGATGGAGTAAAGCATGTGTGTTATATGAAAGATGCTAAGCCTAAAAATAACCCTTGTATAACTGTATACTACGATATAGAAACATATACGAACGCTGAAACCAAAGAGGTAATTCCACATTTACTTGTGAGCCAGACCATCTGTGATGAGTGTATGGGTATCGAATGTGACGAGTGCCCCAAATGCGGTAAACGGACAAACGTTTTTAAAACGAATGTCCGCGATAGTCCTGTGAAACTATTTGTGTCCTATATTGTCAAGTTAGCCGACAAGTTCAAAAAAGTGACTGTGTATATTCTCGCCCATAACGGGGCAAAGTTTGACACGCAGTTCTTTTATAAGGAGTTGCTTGAACACGAATCTTCTGAGATATTTACAGGTGATCCATTGAAAAGAGGCAACAAATTAATACAGATGCAGATAAGAGGCAATGTACAATTTAAAGATACTTTATTATTCACACCTTGTAAATTAGCAAAGCTACCCAAGGTGATGGGAGTAGCAGCTGAAGTTTCCAAAGGATACTTCCCTTACACTTTCCTCACCAGCGAGACTTTAAACTACGTAGGCCCACCACCCCCTAAACATTATTTTGACTGTATGGATGAACGTGAAGACTTTGATCGATACTACGACAGTTTTAATGAAAGTAACCCTTATAATATAGCTGATGAATGTGAGCGTTATTGCGTGAATGATGTGCGCGTGCTTAGAGTATGTTTCCAGGCCTTTAGAAGGATGTACATAGCCCGTTTCAAATGCGATCCACTGCAAGTCGCAACCACCATCGCATGTGTCTAAACGGTCTATGGGGAAAATTTGCGCAGAATACCGGCAGAGGGAGCATTCATTTGGCACAAAGTTATAGCGATGTCTGGGATTATGCCAATGCTCCCGATAAAGAGGTCATGGAGATCGTGAATGTAGGTAATACTTACATAATAAAGTACAACAACACTGAATTTTCCACAGATACCTCAAGGGTTACAAACATACCTGTGGCCAGCTTCACAACAGCCTACGCCCGTATAAAACTTTGGGGTCTATTGCATTCTCTTGGGCGGAGAGTATTCTATGCCGATACAGATAGCGTGATATTCACAGAGAGGGAGGGTGAATACATGCCCGCTATTGGGGAGTTCCTCGGCGAACTCACTGATGAGATCAAGGACGAGTATGGGGACAACGCTTACGCCGACTCTTTTTTCTCAACAGGACCTAAGACTTATGGGGTACGGGTCAGGGTGGGGGAGGAAATGAAATATATCGTGAAGGCAAAGGGTATTACGCTCAACCATGCGAATCGGCGGGTTGTTAACTTTGAATCGTTGAAGGATCTAGTATGTTTGGACGATGATGAGGCGAACAACCTCCCCAACTAATTGTAGGCACCCACAATTTTCGGGCGCAGAAGCTGGGGGCGTGAAGGAACTTAGGGGTACGAAGGAGTGCCGTAACACCTATAGGAAACGTTACCAGTTACCTGGTACCTATGATACCGTACCCTTTGGATACCAAAACGATTGATGCTTCTATTGTTAACTCACACGTATTTGTCTTGTATATAATCGTATCTATTGATTTATTACCCGTATTTGTAAATATATATATAACTTGAATATCTCGTTTATTAAATCGTATTTGTAAAGTATCTATTGATTTATTACACGTATTTGTAAATATATATATATAACTTGAATATCTCGTTTATTAAATCGTATTTGTAAATATATATAACTTGAATATCTCGCTTATAAATAAATCATGTTTCAAATAGCGTTTCACTTTCTCCTTTGTGTGTGTGTGTGTGTGTGTGTGTGTGTGTGTGCAGGTGAAAGTTCTAAGCTCCGCCCACTGTAAGACCGTGAGTCATGCTACTATCTGGGAGTCCCTGCGTGGTCAGTCGACCGCAGTAAGCCCGAGAGATCAGACGTGTATTCAGATCAGACGTGTATTCAAATGGCTACCTTTAATATTGCTTGTACAACGTTTATGAAATGGTATTCAGCAAAGTGTCAGGATGTGGTGGATACCGAAAAACTTCGTATTCCTCCCTCGTATACCTCTTTTAAAAACACATTGGATTGTGCGAAGTTCCAAGATGTACAAATACTCTACGGATGTTCTGGTGAGATCGTTGAAGGCTTTCTTTGCACAGACGATGTGCTGAAGTATACTGCAGAGCTAAACTTTATAAAGTCTCACATACACCGTGAAGTAAAAGAAACAACGCGTGCAGAAGAGACAGCAGGTATGGATAATGAGCCTTGCGGATGGTGGTGTGACAAGCGGTATTAAGTCATGCTACACCATGTCGATTACTCATACCCTACGACTGAAAATGTGAATCTCGTGATCATGGACAATCTTAAGTATTTTTATCACTATATTAACGTATATCATGATGAGGTTCGTAGTGAGGTTGTGGCTAGTGCCCTGCGTGAGTTTTTAACAGACTTTAGAGACGAGTATCGTTTGATGGGCAGAAAGGAAAAATATAAGCATATGTTCCTCTCAAATAGTGCGCCGGAGTGTGAAGATGTTTAGTAAAACATAAAATGTTCCTAGTTCTTATCCTGAGGTAAAATGTCTGGTGCGTAGGCTGGTAGTGATGAAATTAATTTATGTACCGAAATATGTACAACAATTCGGCACGACTCGCGGATCATACGAACAAGCCCATTCACGTATCATCGAGTCAGCCGCCCGTCGAACCGTTCCTGCCTACCTGCGTGCCTCACACGGCTCATAGTTATCTCAGAGCTTGAACCGAGTGGACGTGCGCTCCTCGAATACGATGGAACTTCCTTTGAGCAGCATTCTCAACGCCTCGTACGATGTGTCCGTGACGAAATCGTTGCGCGTGTTCAGGCGTAATTCCGGTACCATTAGCTATGTACTGGAAACGGAATGTAGACAAACAAACAAACGGGTTTATTTAAGTGTCGAGGAGATGAATAGAATCTTCGTGATAGTTGAGAAGTGGAGTGAAGATCGTTATAAAATACCTGCTAACGTAGGTACAAGAAGAGAGCAGATTAGTGACGCATCCTCATACGCCGTTGTATGTACGTTGTGTATAAATAAACGATCGGCCGTGCATTGATATACGGCTGATGTGGAAGAATGCTGCTGATAATAACGCTCTTGTTCCTACGCGAAACCGTTTCATCCTCGACAGAATGTTTGAAATCGTCGGATTCCGTAAGCTGAAACCTATATTAGACGCGCGTGTTACGGACATGCTTTATTTTGATACAGTACTTGAATACGCCTACACCGCTCTGCTCGATGGGTTTACCGAGTGTAGGGCTGGTGAGAATGGTCTAGTGCTGGACGTTTATTTAAAAAGTTTAGACTCTTTGAAATACCATGAACTTTGGTACAAAGCAATTGATCGGTACAAGGCTGAGCTCACCTACACCGTTCACCCTGAAGAACTATTTCTTTATATAACGCGCAGTTGTCGTAACGATTTATAAGATTATTTCAATTGCCGCTATGTTGAGTGAGTTCACAATTGAAAAGCTCGAGTCGGTAGAAATAAACCCGCGATTGGAAACCGTGCTTATAAACTTGTGTTTAATAATGTAGCTAACGATGAACTCTTTGTGCGTGCTTTTGATTGTATTCTAGACGTATTTAAAGATGACTTACCAACCGGTTGTAAAGTGGGAACAAAAATAGTACTGAGCGATATGAAAGCCCTTCATATCGAATACAGGTTTCCCTATACTTTAAGCGGTGAAATATTATTAAGCCGCATATACTGCGTAATGCAGAGCAATAATGATGTAATTGTAAACTCGATTAAGACCGAGTTTAGTATTTTGAAAAAAAAGTGAAATGTATTTATATTTCTCCTGTACTGTTATGATTATATGCATATTTCTATTATTATTGAATTGTATTTATATATTTTGCGTGATATTTCCCCTGTACTGTTATGATTATATGCATATTTTCTATTATTATTGAAATGTATTTATATATATTTTGGGTGATATTTCCCCTGTACTGTTATGATTATATGCATATTTCTATTGAAATGTATATTTATTTCTATTTGAAATGTATATTTATTTTATATATATCCATAATTGTGTGTATATATTTCCTGTACTGTTATGATTATATGCATATTCCTCAATTGAAATGTATATTTATTTCTATTTGAAATGTATATTTATTTTATATATATCCATAATTGTGTATATATATTTCCTGTACTGTTATGATTATATGCATATTCCTCAATTGAAATGTATATTTATTTTGTATATATTTATAATAAACAGAATGATGCAATGTTGTTTTACTTAATTATATCATGTTACGCCTTCTAAACCTACTACCGGTATTCTAAACCAACTTTTAAGAAATATAATAATGTATACAATGGTATCGCTAAAAAGTGGTATCTGGCAACTCAAGCCATTTAAGCCTTCTAAGTCAACTGGCTGATTAGGAGTCTATAATAGTGTATACAATAATAATGCTAAAAAGTGGTATCTGGCAACTCAGTCATCGATTAGAATTAAATGAATACATGGCGCTATCTGGCAACTCAAGCCATTTACGCGTTCTAAACCAACTGGCTGATTAGGAGTCTATAATAATGTATACAATGGTATCGCTAAAAAGTGGTATCTGGCAACTCAAGCCATTTAAGCCTTCTAAGTCAACTGGCTGATTAGGAGTCTATAATAGTGTATACAATAATAATGCTAAAAAGTGGTATCTGGCAACTCAGTCTTCGATTAGAATTAAATGAATACATGGCGCTATCTGGCAACTCAAGCCATTTACGCCTTCTAAGCCAACTGGCTGATTAGGAGCCTATAAAACAACGCCTACTCAGCTGAAGTCTTAATATGCACTTGGCTCCTGCCAGGTGAACACCTCTCCTCCTTTCTCTCCTCCTTTCTCTCCTTTCTCTTGGGGGATAACGCCGCCTCCAAGTTTTCCTTGTTGCACCTGCAGCATCCCCCCTTTGGGGGAATTTTTTTTTTTTTCTTTTTTTTTTTTTTTTTTTTCTTTTTTCTTTTTTTAAATTTTTTTGCAACACCCCCCCCCACCCCTTGTAACAAACCCCCACCCCCTTTGCAACATTACGTAATCACTTGCAACATTCTTGCACTCTCCCCTTTTGCGGCTATACTACTGATGTTGGTTATCATTTTTTTTCTGAGTTTCCCCATTAACCCCACCCCTCCCCCATTATCCCACCCCTCTCCCCCTCCCCCATTTACCCCACCAATTTTTTTCTGAGTTTCCCCATTAACCCCACCCCATCCCCCATTACCCCACCCCTCTCCCCCAATACCCCCCTCCCCCATTTACCCCACCCTTCCCCCATTACCCCCAAGGGGGGAAGGGGGCTGGCACCTTGCAAAGGATTTACTTTAATTTTTTTTTGGTTACATATATATATCGCATCTATTTTTCTGAGTTTCCCCATTAACCCCACCCCCCTCCCCCATTACCCCACCCCTCCCCCATTTTGTGCCAAAATTATGATTAAAAATTAAGAAATGGGAAGAACTGTACCCCTAAAAGGGGGGGGGATTTATGTTAGGGAATTTTTTTTTAGCATGGGCACTGCACAATAAAAAGACGCATCGAATGGTGAAAACCGCATTGTTCTACACCAATTTTAGCGACCTGTAGGTGTGCGCAAAAAAACTGTTACATATATATATATATAAGGCTTCATTTCTGAAATAGTATATATATATATATTATATATATATATATACACACTAGTTTTATAGGTATCGACGTTAAAGGCAAAAACTAAATCTTTATTGGGTTTGTATAATTACATATATCTATACAATAATAAATTGCCATTTAAGAGTACTTAATATCACCGATAACGTGATACAATTCTGTAATTTGCATATTTTATATATATATATAATTTTTATATTTCAATTAAAGCTGTAAGTTATCGTAAGTTATTCATATACGAAATTGTCTTTTTAGCTGCTTTAATATCAATTACCTTAAAACCTGTGAGTGTATATCCCACATTTTCAATATATATATACACACACACACACACACACACACACATATATATACTGTATATATAACCTTTGGTTAGCTTCCGCCCGAACTGTTCATTCTGACGAAGGTCAAGCTTTTCACTCCACCTTAGACCTACAGTTTAACGTGGAATCCGAACCACGCCCCATCAGCAGCCCATCGTCTTCACCACTAGGCCACCTAGGGTACCCATTTATCTACCAACCACTTTCTTTTATTGTGTGGAAGGATGAACAGCTGGGTTTTGCTGCGCGCCGGCTGCCGTCGGGTCTCGAACCCGGGGCCGATGGATTCGTAGTCAGCGACGCTAACCACTACACCAAAGGGTGATCAAAAGTCCTTTACCAAAGAAAACTACAAAATAAATATCTTTGCGACAGTACTTATGAATCACCCTGTGTATATATTATATATATATATATATACAGTATATATATATATATATATATATTATATATATATATATATATCTATATATATATATATATATATGGGATGAATTTCACAATTAAACACGTGAAATGAATGAATGCTGCAAACCCACAAGGAAAAAGAAAAACGATTCCAAGGCCTTTCGTGTATTCAGAGCTACACCTCTGTAGCTCTGAATACACGAAAGGCCTTGGAATCGTTTTTCTTTTTCCTTGCGGATTTGCAGCATATATATATATATATATATATATATATATATATATTAACAATGTGGTTAATAAAATAATGAATTATTTTTCTTATAAAAAACTAACGATGTGTTTCGTGTGATTCATTGCAAGAAAATTAAAGACTGTATTATCGTTCGTCTGTAATTAAATTAATTACAGTGTAAATAGTTTGTTCATTCAAAAGAAGGCTGAAAAAAAATATATACGTATATATTTATATACATAAGTTATATATATAGTATTTTTTTTGACAATGATTTATCTATATCACGATCTGTCTCTGTTACTAGATCGTGATTCGTGGATTACATCTAAATCCGATCCAAATTAAAAGTAAAAAATAAATATTTAATGGTTTTTATATTTTAATTATAATATTTAAGTTTTTAAACGGTTTCCGCGTACTAATATTAAATTTTAAGTAATTGTTGTCGTTGTTTTTGTTTGGTGTGGGTAAATACGCGGTTGTACAAGTATCGTGTTATCAGTGTATGCCCAATTTAAACTTATAAACTGCTAGTTAATTCAATTTCTTTCATAAAGAATAAAATTTTGCAAGTTTTCAGTCTCATCAACAACGAGACACTGATAAGTGTTTGTCATATTGAATTGGGGAGGTCTCTAGCTCCCAATTCACAACTTTTCGTTCGCCCGATATCAAACTTTTAAATATCCTAAATTCTTTTTTTTTCTTTTTTGTGGCAGCACACTTACGAAAACACTTTTTATCCCGGTGTTAATATAAGTGTTAATATAACTACAACGCTAATCACAACTAGTATTTAATCTTTAGCGATTTAAAAAAGAATTAGTCTTATTTGTTAAAATGCAAATGTGTTCCAAAATGTATCGTCTTTTCCTTACTCTTTATTAATGCTGGTGAACTAAAATATATGAATCGGGTGTACATTAGAGACTGTCTCAATTTTCTCGCTTTTGTTTCTATATTAATGGTATCATTAACAGTTTAAAATGAAGATGAACGAAGTACACTGGAGTAGGAGACAGATTTTTATTAGATTTCGCTCCTAAGGTTTAAAATTTACTTGTAGCTATACATCTCTTATCTGAGAAAGTTAGAATATAAGTTTATACAGAACAAATTTTAATTTAGGAAGCTAATTAGTAACTCCTGAGACGACGTTCTACTACGTACATGATCACATTCCCCAAAAATGATTATGTACGATATGTTTGACAGATATCAAATGTCAGTTCATTTCATTTTAGTTTAAAATTTGCATAAAGAGTCGAAATGCAAGTGTTAAATTAACAATTAAATTAAAGTAGTATATAAAATGATGTTAAAAAGGTCTTTGGGAATGTTATTATATAAGGAAAATACTTCAGGTTTCTTAATATTTTTTATTAAAACGAAGTTGGTTTATTAACAAATTTATTAACTGCAGTTAGGTGTGTCCCTTAAGTTATCGTATTTATCTCTGAAGGTCTCATATTGTGAAGTAGTTTCCGTCTACGTACGCCTTATAAGTCTTTGTATTAATGAGTTACATCGTCATCATACCATTATCCCAACCTTATACTCAACTTCTCACACATGGAAATGGTTTAGTTAACTGTTATAAAACGTAAAAGTATAATGCGCACGTTTTGTAAACAAACAACGTTTCTTAATATCTACATTATAGTATGATGAATATGTCCCCCTGCAAGACACGTCTTATTGATATGTATGATGCGCAATTACGAGGAAAAATGAAAAGCGATTTCAAGGCCTTTGGTGTATTCAACAGTACACTTCGTCAGGGAATGAAGGATAAAGGCACGAAGCCAAAAATATATATCTCTGTATAGCGTAAACAAAATAGTTAGCAGGGATTACTGATATGTATAAATACACACTATCCAAATTCCAATTTTCTGAACTACAGTATACTGGATTTCCAAATTTTATTAAAAACATGATTGTATACAATGTATTTGTTTAAAAGGTCACCAATATACAAGAAATTAAGACAAGGTTAAAATATACATTGAAAAGTACTTAATCTTTTAAGTCAAATATTTTAATTAAAACATGTTTTTTTACATTTAAAATGTTAGTTTGTCTTTAATTTATCTGAATTCAGTTTGTGATGCATAAAAAGACTTGAATGGTAACTGTTGTCAGAGTGATTGTACGAGTTTCAAGACAAATACTCTAGCATCGACCCTTCAAAACCATTAGGAAAGGAATGGCGTTTTGATAAGATTTATGTACTGGCTTGTTTGTGAAAGGTCTATTCTTATAATATCATAGAGTTATGCTTTTATATATGTACAATTAGTCGCGTATTTGCGTATACCGTGTATTTTGCACTTTCAGTTTGTACTAACACGGACAATAAATGTCTGCTCGTAAAATATTTATGGATGTAGCTGCATGACTCAAAATTTGTTGTTCATCTCATGGATTAAGAAAGTGACTGACCATCATTGTCATCAGAATCATTATTATTATTATTATTATTAGCCGGAATCATTAATAGCTTAAAAAAAGACGTTATTTGTTATCCAATAATTCTCTTTATTTTTTAATCTCTTTCAATATCTTGTGTTTTGTTTCGTTCATCGTTTTCCTGTTTTCCTTTCTCTTTGCTCTTTCTTCGGTCTTCTCGTGGTTTCTCCTTCGGAATTTTATAATACGCATGTTTTGAATGTACAAAAATTATAATGTACGTCAAGTTGTATCCTTTAAAGACGTGATGCATATACGTTTGTAGTACACAACAGAAATGAGTTCTTTAACCTCATTTTATAAATATATTTACCCTGCATTATAAATTTTTAAATTTAAAGTAATAAAGGTCAATAAATAAAAATTGAGAAAACTTTAAAACATATTATTATAGAAAATTCTGACAAAGAATAAACTATGAGTGTAGCTTTCTTTGACGTATATTGTGCTAGACGTCATAAATTCTTGTACGGTTTTACGTTGTTTTGCGATTAATGTTATAGATGGGTTAAATTTACATAGATTAATCCCTGACTCATGTTTTTCCATTCTCATCAAAAGGTTTATTTCTTTGGCAAAGCTTAATAATTTATATATATTGGGACTAACGCCGGGGAAGGAATCTTTCGTTCCTTACGGGTCGGAGGACCGTAATCTGTACGTCAGTTACGCATTTTCAAAATATGAGCTATGAAATAACAACTGGAACTCATTACTCGTTCGAGACGCGAGATACCTCCGCATTATTCCCTTTATCTGAGCGTATTATTCACCAACGGAGAAGCCGTGATGAGAAATATGATTTAGTCTTCCGCGCTCATTTACGGCTAATGGACATCCATTGGCAATACACCGAGAAGATCTTCGTCTCGGAGTAGAGTGCCATTTATCAATAGGATTGATCACGGTTAAAGTGACGCTGAAGAACGCCGACTGTCTTCCCCCTAAATGTTCGTCTACGAAGCAAGTGCGACAAATGATTGGGATTAGAACACTGGAATCGAACACAAAGAGACAAGGCGCCGCTCTTCCTTCTGCCTTCTTTTTTCTTCTTAGAAGGAAGATCACCCACAACTAATTATCTTCCATCCACGAGTCAGTCGACTACACAGATAACTCATTCCTACGCGTCGACTAACCTTGTAATTAGGGCATCAATGGCGAACGATTTATTGGCAGTATTTTCAGCTGCTTTTCGGCCTGACAAGTCTCTCTTATCCATCATAGATGGATTATGTTTGCGAGGTTTAAAACTTAGATAATAAATAAGGAATAAATGACATTAAGGAAAAAGGACTTTATACAACCACACGAGATTGTTTCGCGCGATTTTTATGATACGTGTGTCGTGGCGGCAGATGGCAAAGCAGAGACGGAGATTGCAACATCAACACCGAATAATAAATTGACTTATATAACAATTTCCTTCGAACTTCTTTCATAGTGTTGAAGTTCTTGATCAATCTGAAGTATTGATTAAAGCGTCAAAGCATTCTTAATCCGGATAAGTTAATATAGCGAGAATAATATATCAATCCCGGTATATAACTGCAGAGATTGTTTCGATACGAATTGGAAAAAATTCTTTTGTACCGGACTTGGGCGGAGAGTGGAACGTCTCGTTATTTAAGGGGATATTTATGTTTTTGTGTCCGTGCATGGGTCAAGGGAGGAGCCTCTGTTTGTCCTTGTATGTAACCCCAAATTTCCCTAAATAAAACTTATGTAAATTGAACTTAAAGCCTTAGTTTAATTAATTGCTCGATACTTATCTCTCTATCTATCTATCTATCTATCTATCTATCTATCTATCTATCTATCTATCTATATATATATATATACACACACACATGTTTCTGGTGATATAATTTAATATAACTTTATTATACAGATAGAACAATTTACAGATATAAACTCCCAACTCCAAATCTCAATGAATATATATATTTATATACATATTGAGAAAATGGCAAATAACTCATCGCAAATATTTTTGTTATTCTAACCAGAATGGAAGACACATAATTCTTAATGTTTTGTTCGATACATGTAATAGTTAATACAAACGCCAATAATTACTCTTTGAACATTCGAGATATCGCATGTGTGTGTGTGTGTGTGAGAGAGAGAGAGAGAGAGGAGAGAGAGAGAGAGAGAGAGAGAGAGAGAGAGAGAGAGAGAGGGGCATAAAAAAGACAATAGATCCTATTAAATGCATTGTGTATTTCTTTTCTGAGGTATTGTGATAAGTACTTGATAAATACACACAATACTCCGAAACGTTTTAATTAATATATATGTAGCAGCCATAAATTGCTGGAACTTATTATTATTATTATTATTATTATTATTATTACTATTATTTCACATATTAATTAATATGTAACTCAATGATTCCAAATCGAAATCAAACTAGGAATTAAGTCTACGAAATATAACCATGTAAATCCTTCACTCTTATCTATAATTAAATTGTAAATAAGTTGTTTAAATATAAAAATTCCTATTTCCATTCAGGCATCAAGCATGACCATCATAAATCTTGAGATGACTTTATTCAAACTAATGCTTATATATATATATATATATATATATATATATTATATATATATATATATATATATTATATATATATGGTTTCATAATTTTTTTTTCATGTTTTATTTAAACATTATATAGAACGCTTATAATATATAATCAATATATAATTTATTGGGCATATATATATATATATATATTATATATATATATATATATATATATATATATATATATATATATATATATATATATATATATATATATATATATATATATATAGTATATATATGTACTTTTTTCCTGATATTATATTTATATTTTTATAATTAATATACTTATATGTATTTATTTATATTTTCAGGTATATATATATATATATATATATATATATATATATATATATATATATACACACACATTTGAGAAGATGGAAGACGATATTTGGTTGATACTTGCTTACGGTGTATATAAAATATTTAATACGTTTCTTATCAGGAAAGTGCCGTGAATGTATATTTTAAAAATCTTTTTCGTTGCTTTTTACTTATGGAGAGACGAATATTAATATAAACTTTTTTATAGACTATAAAAATCATTCGCCTTATAAAATAAAGATGTTCCACCGTTGTATATTTTGAGAAAATTGGCTATAGTCAGGCTTAACTATATTTTAATTTACAATTTCACCTTTGACCGCTGTTTATATAATAAGACGAGCAATAGACCGTGGATCAATCCTCAATTTCCAGAATATAAGGTTACGAGTTCGACTAACGTTTTGGTCCCTGCATGATAGCGGGTATCAATTTAGTTTTTGCTTTTTTTTTTTATTTGTAGGGGTAGGGAGGGGAAGAGGGGGAGGAGGAGGAGGAGGAGGAGAAGGGGTAAAATTAAGATCTTTCCCCCCCTCGAGGAAAGGTTCATTCACTTGCGGTATATAAATTTGGTATATTTAATAATGAGTTTATGAATTTCGTTATACAACAGTTTATAATATATATATATATATATATACACACACGGTGGTGTAGTGGTTAGCATCGCTGACTACAAATCCATCGTCCCGGATTCGTTTCCCTACGCGAGCAGGCGACGCATAGCCCACCCAGCTGTTCATTCTTCTTTTAGTTGGTAAATGAATAGGTACCATACAAAAATCCCCTCAGTAAGGCGGAATGCTGCAGAGTAGTCGAACACAGGTCGATCCTGAACAGTTGTTTAACCCCTCAAAAAAAAAAAACAGTAAAACCTGCATAACTCGGACTACTTGGGGAAGGATAGTCCGAGAAATAGAAGATTCCTTTTTAAATATGTAAAATTTGAAGTATTCTTCAAAACCCTGTTTTAGAGTGAATAAATCAATAAAGTGTACTAAAACAATGTTTCTGAAAGAAACAAAATTGTATAAAGTGGATAAACGAGTGATATCCTGTGAGGGTATCACGTGATGGCGTAGGTCTGCCACGTTGCTAACGGATATCGGAGTGTACCACGGGGTCACCTCGGACTTTATCTGTACGACTCGGACAAATTCCAAATAAGACTTGTTTTCCGTGAGGAGATTTTTTCCGGCTTATAGAGGATTCCAGTTTATCCAGAGTCCGAGTTATACAGTTTTTTACTATATACAGGGTGTTTCAGGAGGAAAGGTCAATATTTCGGGAGGTGATAGTATCGGTCATTGTGAGAAAAAAAGTTCATATGAACATGTGTCTAATTCTGAATGGTTACGGAGATAGAGCTGTTTGAATCTACAAATACAAAAGCATTGTTAATGGTAATCAAGAAAGAGAAACCAATTACTGTTTCTAACATTTAATGTTTAAACATTGGCATTTTCAATGGTATCAGATACAGAAATGACAAATTTGTTACAGTTTACAATACGTTTCCGAAAATCCCACCGTCAACCTCAATGCACTTTGCAACTCGTGTGCGAAGATCGAGTGCTGTTCGTCTGAGTTGATCTTGACGTTCCTTTATGCGGGCAGCAGCATCCAAAATGCGTGCGAGCAATTCGTCTCGTGTATCCACCTTTCTTTTGTAAACTTGACTTTTCATCCACCCCCACAAACAATAATCTAACGGAGAGAGGTCTGGAGACCTTGGTGGCCATTGAATGGGACCACCGTGGCCGATCCATCGACCAGAGAAAGTTTGATTTAGGTATTGCATCACCAGACGGGTAGAATGTGGAGGAGCTCCGTCATGCTGAAAGTACATACCAGCGCGTGTAGCCAAAGGAACATCCTCCAATAATCCTGGCAATTCATTTTGCAGAAATTCTAGGTAACTTTGTCCTGTAAGACGATTCTCTAAAGTAACAGGGCCAATCAGCTGATCATCGCTGATACCGCATCACACATTGGCAGAGAAGCGATGTTGAAAATTTGTTTCCACAGTGGCATTTGGATTTTCGTCTGACCACCGATGAGAGTTACGAGTGTTGTTGATACCGTCACGGGTGAAAGTAGCTTCATCGGTGAACAGTATTAATCGAAGCAATCGGCGATTAGCATTTACCCAATGACAAAATTCCAGTCGCATGGCAGCGTCTCCTGGTTGAAGGTGTTGTACACGCTGTACATGATATGGATGCAAGCCTTCCTCACGTAATGTTCGCCATACTCTTGTGTGTGGTACACCGAGACGTGTAGAAATTCTTCGTGAACTATTAGTAGGACTACGCTCTACCAACTGAAGAATGTGTTCCACTTCATCCACATCTTGTTGACCTTCACGTTCAGATAAAACATGAGCGCTGGGAAGTGTACCAATCTCACGCAATGTGTTGAAAATCCTGGTAGACACTCTTCGATCCGGAATTCTGCGGTTCGGAAACCGTCGACAGTATTCTGCAACAGCAGCTGTTGCACTTCCATCGCAAAAACCGTAGACATACACCATATCTGCATATTCGGCAAGTGTGAAGGTGTGTGGCATTCTTAATACTGCTTCAAACACCAAACAATGTCACTCACAACAGTCAGTTGTCGATTGGCTTATGTTACATGCTTATATTACAGCTTACATGGATCAAGGTTATAGGAGAGGGAAGTGGGAGGAAGAGCTGCGCGCGCATCAGATTCAAACAGCTCTATCTCCGCAACCATTCAGAATTAGATACATGTTCATATGAACTTTTTTCTCATAATGACCGATACTATCACCTCCCGAAGTATTGACCTTTCCTCCTGAAACACCCTGTATATATATATATATATATATATATATTATATATATATATATTATAAGGGGTGGGTGTAACAAAATTCTTTACCGGTATTTGAAAATTAAGAGAAAAATATTTTGCTCAATTGAAAATACTTGACAAACCTCAATAACGACTAATATTCTTCTAAAAGAAACGCAAGAATCCGCCAGATAACTTTTTGTCAATCTCGATGCTTTGTAAAACCTCTTTGAACATTCTCATTAACGTTTCTCTTGAATTTCTGTCTTGATCTCTTCGAATATTGCAGAGAGCAACTTCAGTTCGTTCTTTGACAACTGCACCCAAATTTTCAATTTTCACACAGATTTAAATGGTGTGAGTTTCCAGGCTATCGTCCGCGTTTAACTCATCAAAAATCGCTACATTCATGTCATCTGTCAAAACTACAAAAAAGTACCCAGAACCTGTAAAGAATTTTGCTGTATTCTTTATATATATTCCTTAATCTATTCCTTATATAATATATATATATATAATATATTATATATATATATATATATATATATATATATATATATATATATAATATATATATATATATATTACAGGTCGTCCGATAAGTGAGTGGCGATTCTGTCAGTTAGCAATAGTGTACTAATATCTTTGATATCTAATAAATGACTATGCTTTTTTTCAATTAAGCTAGCTTCACATGAAATCCAAATTTTTAATTTTGCAGTAATTCATGTTTATTCCTGTTTGTTCTGGTTTTTCATTGTTTATTTTTATTATTTCTAATTACTGGCGTTGCAATGGCTGAGGTAGACGCACGTGTTGATAAAATTTGTGATCAAAGTCCCTACACATATGAAGCACGGATATTAGCAGCAACATGGTGGCATGAATCTGGAAAAAACCAAGCATTGCATGAAGGTAGTACGCGAAAGGTTTGAACAAAGATTTAATGATGTGCCGCCAAAGGCGAAATTATTAGAAAATGGGAACACAAATTATTCACAACTGGATGATAATTGATAAAAAACGCCGTGGTCGCCCCAAAACAAGAGCAAGATTGGAAGATGATGTTCAAGTGTCAATTCGACAATCGCCAACCAAAAGTATTCGTAGGCGTGCATCTGCATTAAATGTTCCGAAATCAACACTGCATGATTTGATGAAAAAAGACTTGCATTTTAAAGCTTTCCGCCCAACCTCCGTTCAGTTTTTATCGCCACAAGATAAATTGTCAGAGTTAATGCTTGTCAACAAATTCTTGAAGCTTTTCCAAGTAAAGCCGAGAGAGATCGTACGTTCTTCAGTGATGAATGTGCCCTTTATGGCGATGGCAAAGCAAATTTTCGTTTTTTTGGTCGAAAGAAAATCCTCATTTTATGATCAAGTAAAACAGTATCCCCTTCGAATCATGATATGGTGTGCAATATCAGCGCATTGTTTAATTGGTCCATTTGCTTGCACTGGTCGAATTACTTCAGGAAGTTATATCGACATGTTGGAGAACAGATTTCTACCCGCTTTGAAATACGAATATTCGCAACCCTATTTTTCAGCAAGATGGTGCTCCAGACACACCGCTTTCGCTGCGCGTGAGTTCCTAGACAGAAATTTTCCTGGCAGATGGATCGGAAAGTATGGTCCTGTACCTTGGCCTCCGCGGAGTCCGGACTTGACTACCCCGGATAATACCCTCTGGGGAATCCTCAAGGTGCAGATTAATGGCCGTGAAAATCAAAGTGAATCTGATCTGACAAAAATCGCAGAAGTTGTGTTAAGTGACATCAATGAAGATAAAGAATTTTTACAAAAAATGTCAGACAGGGCATGGAGACGCATACAGCTTGCTGTTCGTGTAAATGGCGATCAGGTTGATCCCTATGACAATTAATTATCGAATTAATTGTAAGTTTACTAATAATAAAATTCCTTCTAATAAAATTTTTATTATCCTTACTTTTATTTATAAATTCTTCCCGAATCGCCACTCACTTATCGGACGACCGTGTATATATATATATATATATATATATATATATATATATATATATATATATATATATGCAGGGAAAAAAACAGATGTTTTGCTTTTACGAATAATTGTTTCAGGACAATAAGATCTGTAATCAGCGATGTAAAGCAAACATCTATATTCACGACTGTGAATTAATGAAACATTATTGACCGAAGTTGCATGCATGCCTGGATGAAACAATAAAGTAACCTTTTTTCAACATGGTTGTAAGACTGACCATGGAAAAAAAAAAAAACCCAGATGAGAAACTCTCTCAACTGTAACAGATGTAATATATTTTAGATATAATGTCAAAAAAGAGATAAGCAAGCATTAAGAAAAAAAGAAGATGAAAAACTAGCAATGAGTTCAATATACGCTAGCTTTCAATTTCCCTATTTTTTTAATCCCTTTATATTTTATAATCATACGTGTATACATTTATCCACAGATTAGAATCTTATCTATAATGGCCAAGGAAGTGACCTGTAATTATTATTTATTTTCTTATATTTTGGTATAAAAGAGCCACGAAATCAGGTGTTTTTGATTTATTTGTTAATTATCGATAAATAATACAATAACCGTACTAGATTAATTACTTCGACTATTGCAGCATTATTTATTATATTTATTTATAAACCTAAAGGCGCTTACTAATCGAAAGAATATTAATCCTAATATAGTACGACCACATATATATATATACTGTGTATATATATATAAATATATATATATATATATATATATATATATATATATATATATATATATATATATATATATATATATATATATATATATATAATATATATGGCACATAAGAAACACCACGAAAAACTATTGTTTGAATTTATGTTAAACTTGATTTATGGAGTTCTTTAACTAACGTTTTTTTAATAAGAATTTATCAGCGAACTATTTGAAAATATAGTTTAAAAATCAGATAAAACTCCCAAAGAGTTAAATATATTTAGTGCAGCTATTCCGGGTTTTTCGTGGACTAGTTTTCTCACAGCAAATTTACGAGGAGTATGAATGAATATAAGTTAAAAGGGAAGAAAAATCGTTGAGCTTCGAAGCTGGAAGTCTTGCGCAGTATTTTATATTTTTAAAAATAAATTTGTGCTTTGTGTTAGAATGGGTTATATTGCAAGCATTCTGCAAAGATGCATGTTACAGTAATGCTGGAAAAGTGTAATTTATTATAAAAATATTATGATGCTGAAAGTATTAATTGTAGAAATGTGGAGGAAAGTAGGGTCACTGAGTAGGTAGTTGGAAGTTTGGAGGAAAAAAATTAAAATAGATCCAGTTAAAGGACTCATTTTAAAAGATAGTTTATAATTCGCTAATGAAGCATAAAGAAATTTGAGGAATTTTATGATAAAAGAAAAATATTTGGATTACCAGAAGATCAGGGCCCCCAGCCTTCTTTAGTTAGTCTTATAAGGTTAACTAACGAAAATATCACGACCTAACCTAACCAATCGTTAGGTCAACTGTACGCCCTTGGCGATTGGTTAGGTTAGGTCGTGATATTTTCGTTAGTTAGCCTTATAAAGCTAACTAAAGAAGGCTGGGGGCCCTGATCTTCAGGTGATCCAAATATTTGATTTGGTTAACTTTTGTGAATTGTATGTAAAATTCATTAATAATATGAGGGAAAAGTTTATCTCTTCTGGCGAGTGTATATTACATAATTAGAACGCTGATGCAGTAAATATATGGAAGGGCGTTGAAATATATATATAGTGAGTATGTCAGGTAGACAAAACAGTACGTATATTATGTATTTCATAGGTCATATTTCATAGTGGTATATCAACGTTTATAATTAGAGGGTAATAATTATTTAAGTATTTTATTTTAAGGGGGGCAACCAAACGGGGAACCTGTCCAATTTCTCCATCGAATTTGAAGATTGTGAGGCAGTTTTCTGTATACAGAATGTCCCATAAGTCCGGCATCATAGGAGAAATTCATATTTTTCTATTTCTACAAACCATAATTCATATTTTTCTCTTTCTACAGGCCATAATGTCTGTGAGCAAGGAAGAACGAATCCAGATAATTCTACTCATAGGAAATCGGAGTCAAAGAGAGGCCGCTGCTGAATTTAACAGACTGCATCCAGACCGCGAGCCAATAACACAGAGTTGTGTGTCTGGATGCAGTCTGTTAAATTCAGCTCCGATTTCCTATGAGTAGAATTATCTGGATTCGTTCTTCCTTGCTCACAGACATTATGGCCTGTAGAAAGAGAAAAATATGAATTATGGTTTGTAGAAATAGAAAAATATGAATTTCTCCTATGATGCCGGACTTATGGGACACCCTGTATCGTTGAAGGCCTCCAATAATGGTTTGCATGCAGTGTTTTGTATATACTGACTATTTTTCTAGTTTTTTGTTTGTTCCAACTTTTGGTAAATTATATTAATGTTCATTAGATTTTTCGTGTTATTGGTAGCGGAGTAATAAATTACAGCTTACATGTCCTTTTCAAAACCAGAGCTACGTTTTATTTGTGAACTTTCATACTTGTTAATAAGAAGATTCGATATTCTCTTCTTTCACATAAACTGAACAGATTGTAGTTACATTTAAGATATATCGAAAATAATGTAATATAAAAAGGGTTTCTTTAATCCCTGAAAGGGTATTTTCTGCTTTTTCAAAAATTTTATAAATTTGTCAAGAAGTATTGCGTAGACAAAATACTTATTAACTTAATTTCAAAATGAGGTAAATTCCTAGTTTAGAGACGCCCTTCAAATTTTTATTGAACATGCATAAAAGTTACACCATTGGATTGAAAATAATTTATTTATGAGCGTTGTGAGGTGGAAAAAGAACCTAACCTAACCTAACCTAACCCGGACATCAGTCGACCTAACCCGGACATTATTCGACCTAAACCAGGCATTATTTGATCTAACCCAGACATTAATAATAATAACATACTTAATAATAATAATAATAGAACCCCTTACGTCCTATTAATATCTTGGATTATATAGAGAATTCCAATAAACTCTTAAAATTATCCTAAAATTGTAAAGTAAGTTGAATTATACCAAAATTACAACCTTGGCATGAATTAATGTTGTCAAGCTCCATATTTCAAACCTTTTGTAACACAAAGACATACTCCTTTCCCTTACAATGTCAAAAATGTGACTAATTTTAACACGAAGAATGAAATGTTACATTACTGATAAGTTGGAAACGGAAACCTAAAAGCTTAGATTTGCTCCTGATACAGGTGATGGGT
>JAJOZX010000757.1:582500-697500 GCA_023014485.1 Bathynomus jamesi | reverse complement strand
GCTGTTGTTCCCGTAAAATTCTCCACACACTTGTGTATCTTACACCCTCTGCTGCTGTTATCCTTCGGGTGTTGATACCAGGATGTTCCTCCACGCGATTCAGGACCCGCTCCTCCAACTGAACAGTTCTGACGCTGATTGGTCTACCACCAACTGAAACTCGCTTGTTGAATGATCCTGTATCACCAAGACACTCGTCTATTCTCTGAAAGGTCTTCTTATCTGGCAGACGGCGATTCGGAAATCTTTCCGCATACAGACGTCTTGTTGCGGCTGCATTACACTCGGCAAGTCCATACATGAGATGCATGTCTGCCATTTCTCTGTTTGAATAAGCCTCCATTCTCACTTCAAATGCACACTGTCACTGAATAGCACAAAAACTCTTGAGGGTTTTTTTCACTGGACTGCACTTATTCACGGTAAGAAGTTACGAACACGAACAGTGAAACACCGCGATGCACCTCTGACTGACTGATGGCTCTACACTCAACGATATTGAAACATGTCATAGAGTGTACGAAACATTACAATCGGCAAGACCATACATGAAATAAGTCTCGTACACACTCACAAATATTGTCGGCAAGCAGTGTTTGTAAACAGTTTGCGGAAAGAATTGCTGGAACACAAAACGGGCTGTAACTCGGAAACAAAGCGATTTCGGGCATATGTCTATATAAACGTTTTTCATTGTTTTCAGGTCCTGAATCCATCCTGAAAGTGCGTCCCACATGTTATGAAACACCCTGTGTCTATATATATAACCTTTAACCTTTGGTTAGCTTCCGCCCGAATTGTTCAGTTTGACGAAGGTCAAGCTTTTCACCCCACCTTAGACCTACAGTTTAACGTGGAATCCGAACCACGCCCCACCAACAGCCCAGCGTCTTAACCACTAGGCCACCTAGGGTACCCATTTATCTACCAACCACTTTCTTTATTGTGTGGAAGGATGAACAGCTGGGTTCAGCTGCGCGCCGGCTGCCGTCGGGTCTTGAACCCGGGGCCGATGGATTCGTAGTCAGCGACGCTAACCACTACACCACCATATATACACCACTATATATATATATATATATATATATATATATATATATACACATTTTAACTGCAAACAACACACAGTATAATTAATGTAAAGAACGACGCTTGTGTAGAAGAGCGTTCCGCACAAGATGAGGAGGGAGAACGAACAAATGAAAAATGAGGTACCTCCCGGGAATCGAACCCGGGATCATCCGATTGCCGGTCAGATATGCTATCCACTACACCAACGACCTCGATCAATCAGAAGTCGTAATTCTCCTACATACGAGCAGAAACCAATGCCCTGAGGGGGCACCTCCGCATGCCGTACAAATATACATTTTAACTACAAACAACACAGAGTATAATTAATGTAAAGAACAACGCTTGTGTAGAAGAGCGTTTCGCACAAGATGAGGAGGGAAAACGAACATGCGAAGGTGCCCCCTCAGGGCATTGGTTTCTGCTCGTATGTAGGAGAATTATGAGTTCTGATTAATCGAGATCCTTGGTGTAGTGGATAGCATATCTGACCGGCAATCGGATGATCCCGGGTTCGATTCCCGGGACGTACCTCATTTTTCATTTGTTCGTTCTCCCTCCTCATCTTGTGCGGAACGCTCTTCTACACAAACGTCGTTCTTTACATTAATATATATATATATATATGTTACACACAGACCGTGCATGGAACAAGGAGCTCTTCTGGGAAAATTAAATCCACTATAGTTCGAAGAAGTAATGGTAAATGACAAATACTGTCGTGTTTCTTTTTCATAATGGAAGCCCAACGTGGGCATCGGGGTCATTTTCCCAGAAGAGTTCCATGTTCCAAGCACGGTCTGTATGTAACACAAAAGTTTCTCAGGGGACCATTCTGAGTTGTAATAAATTTATATATATATATATATATAACTTTGGTAATTTTTCTGTCACACTAAAATGTATGTATATAGAAAAATGACCAAGAAAAAAACAGATCCATGCAGGAAGCCTATTTACGCGAAAAGTACCTTTACAGAAAGACGTTCTCCAAAAAATTAAAATCATACATTACATACATACATATATTCATCAAAATACCATTTCCTAAGAATTAGGGTAAGAAGGTTGAGAAGGCAGAAATAACTCGGGTGAGAAAAACAGGAAAAGGTATTGAAAAGCAAAAAAGGTAAACACTAAATCGTACACGGCCATTCACCTGAACATGGTTAAACTCCACACCTGCAGCACATCATACGCCATGCGTGGTGCCGCTTCTAAGATTTGTCAAGCTGCTCTCCTTTTGTTCATTTATTCCCATTATATTCCACACACCCACACGTGCCTGCTTGCATTTGCGTGGGCGGCTAAGACAAGCGCGGGCGGGGTTCAGGTCCGGGCTATTGCTGCCCTTAGTGGTGAGAAAGAGTCTTTCCTGCCTTTCGGCCTTTCGGCAGGCGGAAAAAATGTACTGGAATTTTAAAGTTTATCAAAAATTCATAATTGGTTGGAATTATCATAATCTGTCCAGTCAAGAAACACAGTATCGAATACACGGTCATTCAACTGATCAGTTATCTTTTTTTATGGTCAGGTTTAGCCAAATAATAATTATAAATTCTTTTTGATTTTTAAGATTTTCTGTATTTATTCCATAGATTTTATTTCTGCGGTGGACTTCTTTCCGCAACTGTATATTATTTCTTTGTATTTTAAAATGAAGTTATTTAATTTTACGAGATGTCACGAACAAATGGAAAGGAATATAGATGTACAGGAAGTTGTATATGATTATAAACTACCAAATATTGGTCATAGATTAGCACAAATGCACGAAAACAGAGATCTACAGGGTGTCCACAATGTCTTGTCACCCCAGTAAAATACTAACTGATTTTCGTTTTTCTTCCAAACCCATTTATCACTGATACAGTTCTTGGTTTATCTTTTACAGTTCCTGTTGTGAACAGTTTCTTTTTCCATCTCAACAGAGTCTTTTTTGGAGGAGCTGCACGACTGAATCGGTCTTGGAAGTCTGTACGAATATTTTCAATGGTTTTTGCCATTACGTGGTCGCTCCTGGACCCAGATACTAGCCAGTATGCGTTGTTCAATCGTATAGTTTCTGCTATCACGCATTTCAAATAGGTCTGAAAGAAAAACGAAAATCAGTTAGTATTTTACTCGGGTGACAAGACAGTGTGAACACCCTGTATAAAGCTAACACCTCGTTTTCATTTTTTTCTTTGATACAAACAGAATTGAGATGGTGATGAGCTGATAAAAATCTAACAACGTTCGTTATTATATTTCGGAGAGGATTTCACGTAGAATACTTTCAATGGACGACTGTATATACGAGTGTATATATCCATTTTGTCAACAGAAAATTTAGTTGACAACTTAATCACTTAACCTTAACCTAACTTTGACGTAAGTTAACCTAAACTAACCCCTAAAAATTTACTAATAAAATGTGTTGTCAACGAAATGTCATTCTCTCGATTTTGATGTTTTGGATCGAATGATTTTTCAGTGTGTATGGATCTTCGTGATATATAATACGTCTCGTTCTATTCTTTATCATATATTTCTTTCTGCAGAAGGTCATATGAATAATGAGGGGGGAAATGGTTTGAGAGTGCTTCAGCGACCTTCCCATATTATATTCTTTGACTTTAATTTGAGGCATTATTTATGGTTGTAAAAAGTTACGTAAGAATGATATAAATTAATTTGACCTTTGGTTGTGAGAGAGACGAAGCTTAATTTTAGTGACTACATTATGGGATTTATTAATATGAGGGCATATATGATCTCAGTAATATGCTGCATCACATTTGATGATATAAACACTGGTTTTTTTTTTTAGTGCTAATTTTATTTATGTTGAAAATGTAAAGACTGAGAAATATATGAAAAATATTATCACACGAGTCAAATAATATTTTGGTTGGTTAGTTTGTCTCCTTATTTATAAACATTTAATTCGCGGGTTTTATATGTGAACATAATTGTGTAGACCAATCATGCGCACGATTTCTGTTTTTTCTCTGTTTTTGTCCTGATGTGTATATACACTGGTACCGTAGTTTAACAAAGTCGAGATATACTAGGCCTCACCTATACTTTATGGTACAGTGTACCCCGATTCTAGTAACCAGTGGTACGTACGTTCATTAGTGGGTAAAACTTGATAAAAAAGAAATTACGAAAAATAACTGTTATTTTCTTCTATAAATGAGTTATTTGCCGAAAATATATATATAAAAAAAAAAAGAGTAAATAAAATTGTTTTAGTCTCCCCTAAAAAATAATAAATATTTATCTGATCAATCGAATTAAGAAAAAAAAAAAAAAGAATTACCCAATCTTAGGTTCAAAAAGTAACCATCTCTTAATCTTTATATTAAAGTCTTCTTTTACTGCGTAAGCATGTTACTGTGATCAGTGTATTTCGCTTTATAAGTTCAAGGTATAAACCGTTTAAGGGAGTATTTGATAAAGGATGTACTCTTAAACCAATGCCTTTAATTATAACGTAGTCATTGTTATTATTTTCCATTTCGTGATGTGAATATTCTTAAAGATTAAAGATCTTTGCCAGTACAAAAAAGATCTCTTCACTACTAAAGATCAAGATCAGCTTAGAATGTGCATATAATGAGTGACTGACAAAATAGACTTACGTTTCATAAATTCCGTATTGCAGTTTGTTCGTATATCCACGGATTTAAAATTTGAAAATATAATTTATAAATTCATAAATTTTAAAATTTTAACAATAACTTTTTGAAAAGTCTGTTTAACCTTTGAAATTTATGTTTTGTAGTAAAAATGTTTGTTTAAAATAAATTACTGTACCGAATGGGACAAACTCATGCGTAGTTACTGTAAACACTTAAATGTAAGATGCGAGGTATAATGAAAATTTAGGCTAAGTCGGGGTATATGTCAGTCGAACCTTCGAGTTAAGGGAGAAATTTCTCCTTGAAAATGTTTTGCATACGTAATTCTGTCTATCACGCTTATGAATGTTGTTGCACGTACAATATACTTTGATCTATAATAATTTATTACCATACAGATTTAAGAAAAATATGTAAAAAAAAATAAATTACAAAATACATATATTAAAAATCTTGAAAAGTAACTCTTACTTACATTAGCTATTCATCTTATAAGTAATAAAATGACATCAAAAGAAACTCGAATGAATGTAATATTATACAATATTGTAATATTTCTTTAAAATCGAACGTGATGTGATAAAATGTAAAATACAACGACCAGACAAAGAAAGAAATTATATAATTAACTTATCATTATATACGTGATGAACAACAAATTATATACGTTTATAATTACATTAAATAAATTTTCACGTATCACATACGATTATCGCAATAAACCAAGGAATGCGCAAAGCCCTACATTGATAATGAGGCTTTAAATTGTATATATGTCCTACAGCAGAACCATAAGTGTATTCCATTCACATAACATTGATTAACGACAAAAGGTCAGTTGTACAACGATTGAAGTTTTTATTATTCATTAGACGTTATTTATTGCCACCAGAGGGGGAATGGCGTTATGCTCTTTGCGAGCGATTTGAAAGAGGCACGTAGATATTATTAGATGTATGAATAGGAAATGAATGATTTTAGTTCTGCGCTGCTACTCATTATTAATCCACTCATTTAATGCTTTAATAACCGTCCTTCGCAACAGATCTTCCTCCATCTGACGGGTAAAGAAGACTCGTATAATGAAAAGAGAGAGAAAAAGAGATATGAAATAAATCGGAAAATTCAAGAGATGGAGGGAAAATGGGTACGCAAAAATCGAAGGAAATCTACGACGAGAAACGAATAATTAGACTCTTTAATTAAAATTTACTTTCTTTTAAGGGAGTTAAATCAATTGCGTGCAATGATAATGGTAGTGAAAGTAGATTAGAAAGCAAAATTACAAAGGAAGTAAGACACTAAGAAAGACAAGTATAGACAAAAATGAAAGATATATATATATATATATATATATATATATATATATATATATATATATATATATATATATATACAACTCCATGCAGATTTATTACTTCGACATGAGACATATCCGCTTACAGAGATATATATATATAAAAGGAAGGTACGTTCATACATATATAAAGGAAGACCGCCGCTAATATGAAGCAAGAATGATTTCCAAATCTTAATTCATAAATTTATTATCCATAATTAATTATTGTTTTTTATCTCTTCCTTTCGCCTTCTTATTACGACGATTCGCTTTTTCTCTTTAACAACTTCGCTACCGTTATTGATAAATAGTTTTTAAGCCTTTATTTTTAAAGGGACCCCCTGATTATATATATTATATATATATATATATACTGTGTATATATATATATATATATGTATGTACGTAAGGTTCTTTGTGTCGAAATTTTATTTCCAGTTCATTCTTAATGGTGTCAAATAAATCTGAAAAGGGGCATGCTTAACGAGCTACAAAAAAAAAGAGAGAAGAAAATGTATAATAAATAAAGTTGGTGTTTCGTCTGAGTTAATACTTTTAAGATATTTATTGTAGACATTTCGATTGTTGGGGGAACTGCAATGAACAACGAGGAAATTAGGTTTTATTACAGTGTAACATATATATATATATATATATATATATATATATATATATATATATATATATATATATATATATATATATATATATATATATATATATATATATATATATATATATATATATATACTGTATATATATATATAATATATATACACACGAATGTTATACATACACACATATTTCTTATATATATATATATATATATATATATATATATATATATATATATATATATATATACGTGTTTGCTGCTGCGCATGTCGTTACCTTGACTTTATTTATGGCAAAAAGAATAAGTATTTTATTCTAATTATTGTCATTTAAATGTTATAAATAAGAAGCGGTTAAAATAAGAAACTTTTATAATGTGGATTAATTGCAAATTTTGGCGAAGAGGAAAAGGAAAAAGATAATTAATAGCAACATGCCGTCATTATAAATATTTACTATATATATATATATATGTGTGTGTGTGTGTGTGTGTGTGTGTATGAATGTGTGCATGAATGCGTGCGCATATATATATATATATATATATATATATATATATATATATATATATATATATATATATATATATATATATATATATATATATATATACAGTGTATATAATATATATATATATATATATATATATATATATATATATATATATATATATATATATATATATATATATATATATATATATATATATATACTGTATATATATATATATTTATTTATTTATTTATTTGTGTGAGTGTGTGCACGTGTGTGTGTGCGCGCGTGTGTTTTATTCACAGAGTAATATGTGAATGATACAAAAACTTGAGCAATATTCAGTAATTATTAATGGATTCGTCATTGGGGCCTTTTGAAAGACAAAACTTTTGACCGACGCACCAAATTCTCAAATCGTCGAGAAATTTTTTCAAGAAAAATATATGGAACTGCGCTGACGAAGATGCCAAAACTTAATATTATCTACAGCACCTTCTAATCCAACCTAACCAAATTTGACCCAATCTAACTTAATTCAACCTAAACTAACACAGTGTAACCTAACCTTAACTAACCAAACCTAACCTTAACTAACCTAACGTAACTTTAACTAACCTAACCTAGATATACTGGGTCTATATTTACAAGCACTACTGGTTAAAATTTGCAAGACAGAACACACTCCATTAAATTATTTATCTGTAACATTTGGAGAAAAAATCAAGTCAAGTTTTTGTTATGTTGTTTAACGTGTAAAATACGCCCATTGATTCTTTACAGTACCTTTTTGAGTTAGTTAAGAAATAAAACAATATTGTCCTTTTTAACATTTATAACAAAAATATAAAATCCCATTTGTAATAATAGAAGTAAAGTTCAAATTCAATCTTTTTAGAAATGTGAATTAAGTTTAGTATATATATATATATATATACACGATGGCGCTCATAAGAATTAGTACAGAGGTATTTCAGTTATATTCTTCCTATCTTTTGCGCCATGAATAGTATAGTTATGAAAAGTTTGCAGTTCGTTTGGAAAAATTTAACAAATAAAAAAGCTTGTTTAACTACAACATCAAAAGAAAATTGTTGCAATTCATTCAGGTTCGAAGGGTTTCTTTTGCGGACAACTTTTTTCAAATCAAACTATAAATTCTCGATTAAATTGAGATCTGGGCTTTGACTGGACCAATCGAAAAGCTTGAAATTTTTTTGTTCAAGCCATTTCATGGTACTTTTACTTTTATGTTTTGGATCATTATCTTGTTGCAGTACCCAACTGCGACCCATTCGCAACTCCCAAACTGAAAGCAATACATTTTCTTCTAAAATTTCCTGATATTTCTTCCAATTCAAGACACCATTGATGACAGCTTTCCTGGACCAGAAACACTAAACCGTAGCAGCGGTTTTCTTCGCACAACTATTCCATGCAACCCATCCTTTCTCAATGTACGACATCCAATAGAGGGATGGACAGCGAACTTAGACAGTCTTAATGTACTGGCAAATATCATCTGGCAGTCACTCGTAGATTCGCTTCAGCCATTCTTTCAATCCACCTAGCTGTACGAGTAGTACGTTCTGAAATCTTGCAAGGACGTCCACACTTTGGTAGAGTTTTGAACAACGGAATTCGAAGTTCTTCTCCTATCTTCTTATAACTCTTTCCTGACTTATGTGCAGCAATAATAGATCTCTTAAGATGTGTAGGCAGCTCTTTACCGCGATGACCCATTGTTTACTAATGGCTTGTACAGTCATCCGTCTTCCATGTAGATTTACAGAGAAAATTCTAGAATTCAGAATTGCAACCGTCTCTAACCAATAAACAGCCAACTACTGATAATTTTAAATTTTAAATTGTTCAAGCCTAAGGTGGACACACAAAATATTAAATAATTTTGTAAATAAAAGTATAAAAACTTTTGCATTTTAAAATTTTTTATTTTCATAAAATTCTTTGATGTTTTATATTACATGTTGGAGTTAAACTATTTTTTTTTATTTGTCAAATTTTTCCAAACGAATGATAAACTTTTCATAACTTTCCTATACATGGTACAAAAGATAAGGACGAACGAATATGACTGAAATATTTCTCTGTACGAACACTTATGAGCACCACTATATACAGGGTGTCCCAGAATTAACTATCTATTTCAATGAAATCGGACAAATTTTTTTAAAACACACTTTTATTTATGTTTATCATGTTTAATGTGTTAAAAATGTATAAATTTCTAAATTTTTTTCATAATTTTATTTTCATAATTTTTTCATTATCTGGTCCAATGAAAGACCGTCTGAAGTCATAGAATGGCAAAGAGACTCTCCAAAAGTTAACGTGTGGCTTGGAATGACCAAATCCAAAATTTATGGCCCATTCTTCTTTGCGGAAGCAACTGTAACAGGTACCGTCTACCTTGATATGCTTCAGCAGTTTCTCGAACCACAGCTTCTTGATGATGGCATTCTTGATAATGTTGTGTTTCAACAAGATGGAGGACCACAAATTTTGGATTTGGTCATTCCAAGCCACACGTTAACTTTTGGAGAGTCTCTTTGCCATTCTATGACTTCAGACGGTCTTTCATTGGACCAGATAGTGAAAAAATTATGAAAATAAAATTATGAAAAAAGTTTAGAAATTTATACATTTTTAACACATATTAAACATGATAAACATAAATAAAAATGTGTTTTTAAAAAATTTGTCCGATTTCATTGAAATAGATAGTTAATTCTGGGACACCCTGTACATATATATATATATATATATATATATATATATATATATATATATATACAGGGCGTCCCAAAAAAATGTATACACACTTTAAATACTTATAAAGGCAGTGTTTATTAAAATACATTTCATTTTCAAAATGTAATAGAATCTACAGACATTATTTAATTGTTTTGTCAACGCCTGTTTTCAAACTGACGTCCGTTCTGGTCCAGGCACTGCTGATAACGCGAAGCAATGGAATCGCAAACATCACGAAACATTTCGTTTGGTATTTGTGTGCATTCTCGTTCAATGGCTGCTCTCAATTCAGCGACTGTTGCAGGTTTTATAGCGTAGACTTTGTCTTTTAAGTATCCCCATAAAAAAGTCTAGTGGTGTGAGGTCTGGTGAACCCCTTCGTCCAATCCACATCCACATCGTGCCAAGTACCACTCGCAATACTCCACTCTTCGGTCCGGATCATCATCTTCATTAATAGCATGGACTAATCTTGGAATGTAACTTTTCCATTGACAGCGCTTCAAAATGCGTTGGACAGACGATTCTGAAATTCCTACCTCACGACTCGCTTGCCGCACAGATTTTCTTGGACTTTGGTGATACGTTTCCAGTACTCTTTCTTGCTTTGTGGGGCTTGTCGATGTCCGTGGTCTTCCGGAACGCTTCTTGTGGACATTCTGAACAGTTCCATCGGCTTCAAACTTATCTCTAATTCGAGTGATGGTAAGTCGCGTTGGTGGATCTGTTTGAAACTCCCTCCTAAACTGTCTTTGCACTTCAACTGCGTTTTCACACTTCCAGTAGCATTTCAGAATGAATTTCCTTTGTTCAAAGCTTAGTCTGACTGCCATTATTAATTCTAATGGGTTTAACTTGGAAAGAAAGAAACATCAATTGAGCTATCAGCTGTTAAAGTGTGTATACATTTTTTTGGGACGCCCTGTATATATATATATATATATATATATACACACGAGGGGCGGTCAGAAAATAAGTTTACACGGCGTATAATTTCGTAACTAAAGGACATACATTGATTATGTTTGTATCAGGTGAATTCGTTAATCATTGTTGGCAACACTGCACGTCGATTCGGCTGCCATCTCCCGTACATTTGTTATATGAGTCAGTTGAACATGGCGGCAATCGGAAGATCCCGGGTTCGATTCCCGGGTGGTTACCTCATTTTTTCATTTGTTTCGTTCTTTCGCTCTCATCTTGCGCGGTAATTCTCCTATACAAAGCGTCATTCTTTACGTTAATTATACTGTGTGTTTGCAGTTAATAATATATATATATATATTATATATATATATATATATATATATATATATAGGCTGTAACAAAAGTCCGTTCTCATAGGGAAATAAGATATAACAGAATTGAACAAGAAAATAGTTTTAACTATACTTTACAAACAATACAATCAACTTACCATTTAATTCAGTATATGCTTGTTGCTCCAGGAACGATAATTGTGGCAATTCACTATTCCATTTAAATGAAAACAAGCCTCGTCGCTAAATAAAATATCGAAAAAGAGTTCCCTATGAGAATGGACATATATATATATATATATATATATATATATATATATATATATATATATATGTGTGTGTGTGTGTGTGTGTGTGTGTGTGTGTGTGTGTGTGTGTCTGAGTCTGTGTAAACTAGGGGTGTAACATTGATTCTAATAATTGGTGTCTATTGTATTTTATTTGGACTGCGTTAACCGCTGATATATATATATATATATATATATATATATATATATATATACACACACAATATATAATATATATATATATATATATACAAAAAAACAACATTTTATAATTTTGAGTTGAAACAACTTTAATAATTATAACTAAATTTGTTTGTAGCTCATGTAATATTGTTTCGTAATAAATTTTGTCTGTAAAGTCTTTCTGTGTACCAACTTCATCACGGCTATAATGTAATAAAAAACTTTTCTTCCATTTATTTCGTTATGCTTTTGATATACAAAAATTATAATTCGCATTACGAGTTTTATTCATTGTTTAGAGTTGAAAGGATTACGTTATGTACCACTTTGCAACATTTGGTTTGCAGGTTCTTCTAACAAAGTGCAAATGTTAGTCTGTTGTCAGCTCATTTTGCTATTGTCGCTTTGTCTCGTGAATTTTGTCCACAGTCATCAACGGATTCATAATTGGTACATATGAACAAGGATGTAGATAGCTTACTTTTTCATTCTATTTCTGTCTGTCTGTCTGTCTTTGTCTTTGTCTCTGTCTTTCTGTCTATCTGTCTCTGTCTTTGTCTCTGTCTGTCTGTCTGTCTGTCTGTCTGTCTCTCTCTCTCTTTCTCTCATATATATATATATATATATATATATATATATATTATATATATTATATATATATATTATATATAAGTTTCTCCAAAACGTTCATCTACATATCTACCTGTAACATCTACATCTACATCCACCTGTAAAAAATTAAAATAAAATCTAAAATCTTAATACAGTATAGAATAAAATAAAGAAAAAAAAATTATAACCTTTCAAATGATGTGATAATTTCCTTGAATTTCAAGTCATCATTTGTCTTGTGGATTTCCTGCACAAAAGTCTTCCATTAAAATGTTGAAGAGAAAAACCTCTCAATTATTTTTTTTTCTTTTCTGAATATTTAGTAAGAAATTAAGGTTATTTTTTGTTGAAAAATTTAGCTTTCAATTCAATTATTCAACAAACAAACACACACACCACACACACACACACACACACACACACACACACATATATATATATATATATATTATATATATATATATATATATATATATATACACATATATATATATATATATATATGCGGTAACTGTATCTGAATTGTGTACGACTGTCACGAATAATATATTGCTTGCAATTGTGGAAGTTATTATGATATATAGTTACTAATAGTTATGCAATTGTATTATCGCATTATTTCTAATGGATACAAATGATGATATAATCTTACATATGATAATAATTATAATAATAATAACGATGTTAATGTAAAAGAAAAGGTTTTATTGTAAGGAATTCCTTACAAAAATATTTAATGTATGAAAAATAACCATCCTTCTGTTATATAATACATTTTGTTGCATTTTATATATATATATATATATATATATATATATATATATATATATATATATATATATATATATATATATATATGTATATACTCAGTAGTAAAGGCGTATTCATTATATTATTAGTAAATTATTAAAGATTTAGAATTGAACGGTATTATTTTCACGTATAAATAAAATCAATTATTTGGATCGGTTTCTAAAAGCATTGAAATCACTTTATTTCGAATATTAAAAGAATATTATTTTAACACATAGATTAGTCAGTCATGTCTTTATAATAACTCAACCACCCGCGAATGATTACCTCCCATTTGACGTCATTTCCATTCCTATCCGCTCTCCCAAAATGGGAAATCCAGATTTGCATTAAAAAAAAAGAAAAAAAAGCGTTTTTGATTTAGAAAAGATGAAAAGAGGCCCGTGACTCAGTTACATGCCCGAGGGGATATTTTCTATATGGAAAATATAACAAAGCGGGAATCTTACACGATCTACATGTATATAAATTTGGTATATAGGAATATATGAAAGTACTTGGAGAATGAATAAATGAAAAATGAATAATGAATGAATAAGTGAATTATGAATGAATAAACGAATAATGAATGAATGAATGAATGAATAATTGAATGAATATAAAATAAATATAATTGTACAATGTTACAATTTTGTTGTTATAATAATTTTAACATAAAATATATAATTATGAACTTGGAGTATTTAATTTGACCTTTAGGGTTTAAGATTTACTGGGCTCTTAATTAAAGATAAAACATCGCTTTATAGATAGTTATGATTAATAATATATAAATATATATAAAATTTCCTATATACCAAGCGGGATGTCATATCACGCAACGTCATTCCCATTTCATGCCGCCCCCAAGAGTGGGAAATTCCTGAGTGAAAATCACAAGGGAGGTATAGTAATTCTCAAATCGATCTATTTTCATTTTATGCCATTCTCACTCTCCTCCCCGGTTTTTGCACTTTGGTCAAGGTTAGGTTAGGTTAGGTCAAGCTAATGTTAGGTTAAATTAAATTAAATTAAGCTCAGTTAGGTTAAGAAGTATTAACCATTCTCATTTCACACCTTTATGCCGCGAGTGCGAATGAGAGTGACATTTTTTTCTCAAATCAAGAAACTCCTTTTCTCAAATCTGGATTTCTTACCTTATACATTCTCATTTATGGACCGCGAATAGGAATGGGAATGACATTGAGTAAAAAGTAATTCCGAACGAGTCTGTATTAAAATAATTAGTTTACAGTCTTTGACAAAATGTCCCGAAATCCCATTTAAAATAGAGAAGGATATTAATGGGATATATTTATTATTTATGATGATAACTTCATCTCTTCTCTCATATTTTTTAAGTATAAGGAGACAAGGGAAATCCATTTATTATACTTCCAACACCTTTCATTGAGGAGCCATTGTGCATACCGAAATTGTTGTCAAATAAGCTCCAACCTATTAAGTAGCGATGATTGCTACTTCACTCGCGTAATTCTGAAAATGGGAAGAGAGAAAAAAAGCTTCTTTATTTTCAAAACTGCCGAAGTAATGTAGCAATTTTAACTTTATTTAATGGATCGAAGCTTATTTGACGGCATGCAGTTTCAGTTAAAACAACTCAATAAATTTTAGAGTGAATGAACCAATACAGATAATATGTTTCTGTGATTTAAAATATATGTTTCTATATATGAATTTCATGTATACAATCATTAAAATGACTGAATTCGATCATTAAGAGATATAAAAATGTCATCGAAATCATATCTGTGTTTCGTTTATAAGAAATAAATTACTGTTGAGTTTTTGAGGTCTCGTAAATTATTGGTTCCATGGTTGCAGGTGACAGTTTTAAATTTATTTTAAGACGCAACTAAAAGCCTATTTTTTATAAAAGATATATATATATATATATATATATATATATATATATATATATATATATATATATATATATATATGAATTATTTATATATTTATATATTAAGTGCGTATGACAATTTTCCTGCGCAAGACACAAATTAGATGTGTATATTTAAAAACCAATTATTATTAATTAAATAAAGTTATAAAGCTACAAATGCAACGTTTTCATGATTTTAACTTAACTTTTTTCTTAAGCACTGTCCTTTGGGAGAACGAAAAGACATTTTCATTTACTTATAGTTCGAGTACTGTATGTTTTCTAAGCCTATGAATTCGCCCCAAGACCTCAACCTCATATAATCAAGCAGGAAACATTGACGGATCTTTTCCGTTTGACACACATGGTTCGATTTTATTTTAAATTTCTACACAGACCTAGTTTTGCATGACGATTACGAAAATCAGAACCATTGTTTGGAGAAATTAATAATAAAAACGTTACAACCCTTTAAAGTATTTTATTAATATTAGTGACAAAAATCAGCACAAATTAATATTTTCGATTAAATGTTGCGATGCACTGTAGCATCTTTTGGAACTGGTCGCAGTTTTCGTGTCTGCGTCGCCAAATAAACTCGCAGAGGTAGGAATCGATCATCGAACGATGAGTGCCGCAACGTCGTTTATTAGAGCGTTTAAGGCAGTTCCATGTGCTTTCAACTTGTTGCGTGTGGGTCCCGTCTTCTGAGTTGACGAACTCAACACTGTGGTTCACTGTTTGATGGTGAAACTTATAGCCTGGTATCTGTGGGATGTGGGAATAGGCTCGCCACAGGTCACTGTAGATTGTCGTTTCTGGCAGAATCGATGCCCGGATACACTCTTCAAGTGTCTCACGGTTGCGAAATGGGACAGCATAGAGGAACACCTGCCGAGTCTCGCGACACACACCGCCGAAAACCCACTGCTCCAGTAGCACTCTTCCTCGATTGTACTTTCGTCTGGAGTATACTGTTTCGTCAATTTCTACAATTGTTCCAGGACAATAACAATAACAACACAATACATAACAACATAACAAATTAGTGAACATTTAAATAGGGAAAACCAATCTTTACTTAACCTAACCTAACCTAACCTAACCTAACCTAACCTAAAAATTCAATCTTTAAAGGGTTGTAACTTTTTTATTATTAATTTCTCCAAAAAATGGTTCTGATTTTCGTAATCGGCATGCAAAACTACGTCTGTGTAGAAATTTAAAATAAAATCGAACCATGTGTGTCAAACGGAAAAGACCCACATTGACAGCTGCAACTCATTGCTGTATTAATTTATTCTATTCATTTATACTGCTTCTGTTTACATATATTAAGCATTAAGACGCAAACTATATATATATATATGGCACCCTGACAAAATTTCGTGCAACGACCCCTACGTGTTTAGCTATCTATGTACAAGGTGTTCGAAAAGTCCCGTCACCCCTACAAAATGTACCTATTGTAATACCAATTTTATTTTTGTGATTAATTGTATTTATATGTGGTAGGTGTAATTTAAGAAACAAGTCACTAGCAACAATTACTTTAAGTACAGTAAATACAGTTACTAATTACAGTTACTAATCAAAAACCGCTCACAGGCTTCATATCTTTTCTGCATGTCTGTATCGTTTAATTAATTAACAACTGACGGGCGGTATGGTTTCATGCCGAGATCTTTTGTCATGTGATCTCTCATTGTGAACATGGGGACTGCAAGTTCTTGTGATCGTTTCCAAGTGATTTTTTCTGTTTTTCGGTTCTGCTCGCGTTGTTGGTCTTCCAGACCGTGGTCTGTCCTTGTTGGAGTCAGTTTCAAAGAGCATTTTCTCCCAGCATAATACCGTCTTGTTTGATGGTGCAGCCTTATTGAATCTTACCTTGAAATCATTCCGAATATCATGCATCGTTTTGCCAGTATGTGACCTTTCATGAACCCATGTGCTCATCACTATCCTTTCCTCCAGAGTGTAAGTGGACTGGTCTGCCATTGTTCACACAATTCTAATATCTGGAAAAGAAAAAAAATGTCAATGAATCACATATAAATTCAATTAATCACACGAAAATAAAATTGGTATTACAATATGTACATTTTGTAAGGGGTGACGGGACTTTTCGAATACCCTGTAGATGGCCAGATATGATAAGTTAAAAGGGGATTTACTTACATAAATACATGCATCATAAAGTGCCTCCTACATTTTTCTATCATTGTATTTACTAAAACTTTAACGTTTTGACAACGAAAAGACAAAATAGCCAAGCGAGTATTGTGAAACCAAAAAAGTTACGAACAGCAGGACCGCCACTCCTCATCTATTCCCGGTTCTTGGACTGACTTAATTCTTTCCGAGAGTCTAATTTTCTTCGTATTTTTTACTGTCATTTACCTTATTGTACCTCACCGAAGTTTGAATTTAGTCTATGGACATGAAAGTGGCACATTTCTGAATTTAATGTCCTTAGTGTAAAACAAGTAAAAGATTGGGACCAAAACTTGAACCTTGGGGAATACCAAATAATTAATAGCGTTACTACTAGATATAAATGTTTTAAGTTTCATCCCTTTACATGAGTAAGACATCTCCAAAATAGAAATCATCTACACCATATGATAAATTTAAAAAAAAATTCCCACACACACACACAGTGCGTCAAACTTCCAAAGAAAGTAAAAAATGTCATCTTACATTACAAGGAATGATTTCTTCCGCGCAGACTGAAAATAATTTAAAATTTTAAGCTTCAAAAAATTACCATAAATTTCAGAATAACTTTATGTATTTGAGATCTCTTGTATTTGAATATTCATTAGTCGAATGAAATTTAACTTTTAATGAAAAATTTATATTCCCTATGAAAAGAAAATGACTGAAAATCGAGAGAATCAGTGAAATTAATTAAAAAAAAACCTTCGATTCTGAGTCATTTCCAATTCTAGGTAAACAACTTTTTCTTTATGCTAATTCAGTTTTAGTCCTTGCAGTGGAATGTCAGTCAAATTAAGGAGTGCTTATTATTACTAATTTACCATATATATATATATATATATATATATATATATATATATATATATATATATATATATATATATATATATATATTATATATATATCGTATGAAATTAAATTAATGTTGAATTTCATTATGAATGAGTGAATTAAATAAAATTTTCTGAAGTCTTTATATATAAATATTATTAAATACTGACATCAATTAGAACGTCGGAGCGACCATACTTACATACGTGGGTGCCACAATTTGACGGCATCCATGTAGTGACCATTATCACAGCACGACTTTTCACTGCAGTTGTCTAATTGGATTCCATTTGCTTTGAAGAACAATTATTTCTTTATTGCGGTAACCTTTTTGTCCACATCAATTTATTTCGTTTTCATAATATTAATGAATACCATTATTTATTTATTTATTTATTTATTTATTTATTTATTTATTTATATCGCGTACACAAGCTCGTAATAATGTTTATTACGAGTAGATTTCTCACTTAAGGAAATAAATATTTACTATTTAAACCTGTTAAAAGATTTTTAACCAAATATTGATATATTTTAACTTGTTTTAAAATTGCTTTATCGAAATGTGATATAGAAGTATTGTTATAATTATATAAATGGAAAATTTTTAATTATAATTTAGAATTGGGTTTCAGTGTAAGTAGTTTAGAATAGGTTTAGTAATTTAAAAATGGATTTACACAGTCAAAATCGGGCTAACACTCTCTGACCGATTCGACATAAAATCGACAATTTGTTGTGGGTTAGATTAAGTTAGGTTAGGCTAAATTATTTTTTTTAGCGTGTTGTTGTTATGTCCTGACAACTAAATGGGTATAATTCCAAATAAAAAACCTTGTTTGCGATAACCAAGAAGTTTTATATCAAATCCAAATGGTTCTTTCAACCATTAAAATTGGTTACCATAAATATACGAGTATAAGCATGGTTAGTCCAATAATGTCAAAGTGAAATTAACCAAATGAATTGGATGTCATAGAGTTATAATCACGTATCTTGGGTATTGCAAGGAAATATATATATTTTTTTTTGTGTACAAGCGTTAATTGGTGGACAAAGAAGACAGCAAAAACAAAGACGAATTTCAAATATAACTTCTTCAGTTTATATCAATAATTTGCAAAAGAGATTTCATATCAAAAAACGAGTTTATAACTAAAGCGTATTAGAATAACTTCAATTCTGTAATAGAAAAAAATAATTACAGTACATCCTTTTTACGCTTTATAAATAAAATTATGACGCGTATCTTCATCAACATGACTAAGTTTAAGACAAGTTAAGGAGTGTATTTTTTCATATTAATGGCGTACATATCACTGTTATTAACAACGGAGGTTGTTAGATCACCCCCACAGATTCCGGGCAGGGGAAATGGGGGTTGGATTTAATCTGCCATTAGTCCCTAAATTACACGGGAGGGTTTCGCCTCGTATTTCTGTATAAAAGTCCCAGTAGGAGGGACTCCCCGTATCGTTTATTAACGTGACTTTTCTAATAGTTTAATAGGACTCTAGTATTACTTTTAAACTCTCGCCTTTTGATGTTACCGACAGCAATAAATAGGAGAGTCACAATGTCGTATAAAATGATTCTTCACTAGAAATTCCACAAATAAATTTATATTTTAAGGAATTTATTTTCTCTCGCTTTTCCAATGGGGAAAAGGAATGTTGTATTAACAATAGTATAAAGACGATTTAAATTTTAATGAAGATGAATCGGGAATCATTAAGATTAAAGAGGATGGGTATATTGTTACGAAGAGACACATGTGTATTTGTAAGGTGTTAATTCATGGCAAAATAGTGATAGATTTTTGAAAAGTTTCGCTATTGACTCGAATGCTTATGTAAAAATGTAAGAATGGTTTAAGGTTCACATTACATCAATTGGAAATTTTTAAATAACTTTTCATTTTATTATATATATATATATATATATACACATACACACACACAATGCAAAGTCGATTTTCACTACTGATACCGTTAATACAGCTCTGATCATTCTTGTATCTGGAACTTTCAGTTTGCCAAATTTTAACGAGTAATTTGTAGATAATGTACTAAAGAGAAATTAAAAAGTAAAAAGTTGTTAATTTTTTAAGTGCCGAACTTTCATGCGAGTGTTTTGTAAGTTTAAAATTCAAAACTTTTTTTTTCCTTCTGGTTAAAATTATAATTTTCGAACCCAATCTCTTCGGGTTCGTTAAAAAATATTGTTGAAATTTATTTAATTTTATAAATTTATATTTGTAAATATATATTTATTTTAATTTACTGTCAACATGGCGAACATACCAGTATGATATATACAAAGATATCCTACATCGTGATTACGACGCCAAACTGTAAATTTGAAGGTTGCGGGTTCGAGCCCGATTTCAGCAATTCAGGTGCTTCTTCTGGGACTTCCGTGGTGGGGTCGTCGTTCGGATTACACGTTAAGTTATAGGGCCCCCTCTGCCATATGGCTAAAGTGTTGCTGAAACTGAAGGTAAAACTCTTGAGTAAACAAAGAAACTAATGTTATATGAAGCAAATTTTCAAGTATAAAACAAAAAATTAAAAGCATTTTTTACTTATTTATATAGTTCATACAAGTGGTGTGTGTGTGTGTGTGAACACGCGTGTTTGTTATGGAGTTGTTTAACTTCTTTCGTAACAGCGAAGGTCATATGATGGAGGGGGATCTACTTGGGATCCGAACCACGGGTCGCTACATCACCTGGACGCAAAGGACGGTCACCCACCCAACTACTACCCAGACCCACTGTCGCTTAACTTTGCTGATCGACGGGAAGAGGTGTTGAGACAATGGTCGCGACGTAACACTAATGTATGCAAGCTAGTAATAAACTTTATTAGAATGAGGTTCTTACATTCTCTCACAAACTTTAGGACCCACAAATTTAAGCCTATTAAAAGATTTTATCAAATATTGATATGCTAACTTATTTTAAGAATGTGTTATCGAAATATGGAACAACACCAATATTAGTTGTAAATGGGATACTTCATATACAAATATACAGGGTGTCCCATAAGTTTGGACTTATAAGGAAAATAGACATTATGTTTTTAAAGTGAAACAAACACATTTCTAATGTCAGTTTTACATATTTCAGGAAAGAAAATACCCTGAAGGCTCAGTATACCAATGAAGAGAAGGTGGAACTGGTATTGCTAAATGTTTCCGGAAAAAACAGAGGGAAGCATGTTCGTGAAATAATTGACATGCCTCCCTCTGGCATTTTCCGAAAACATGTAGCAATACCAGTTCCACCTTTGAGTCATCAGAGTATTTTCCTGAAATATGTAAAACTGACATTAGAAATGTGTTTGTTTCACTTTAAAAATATAATTTCTATTTTCCCTATGAGTCCAGACTTATGGGACACCCTGTATCTATTTTTAGTTTTAAAATATGTATATTTGAAAGGTCGTCACTATTCTCTTAATTAATTAATTCTATAATAGTGATAATAACAAATCAGGAGGGCCAGAAACTGGCACAGTGTTGAGGCCAATTAATGCGACCCATTAAGCTAACTTTTATATTATTATTACTTTTACCAGCACCATCTGGATTCGAATCTCCGACCTCAGTGTCTTCACTTCGCATGTAAGGAAGTGGTTTTACTCAGTGAGTTACGGGGTGCTGGTAAATTAATACTGATAGTATCATTCCACTCAAGTATTTCCTTTTCATGACAGTCTCATTTTCATCCTCGGCTTTCCCAACTTGGTCCAGTTTAGGGTAGGGTAGGTTTGGCTAGGCTCGGCTAATGTTAGGTTAAATTAAGTTCAATTACATCAGGAAATATCAGCCATTCTCATTTCGCCCCTTTACCATGAATGGGAATGGGAGAGACATTCTCAAATGAAGAAACTTTTCAAATCTGGATTTCTCAATTTTGCATTCTCACTTATAGACCACGAATGAGAGTCGGGATGACATTGAGTGAGAGGTAATAATGCAACTGGACCGAACTGGACCTCACAAGAAATGGTCCGAATTGATCTGGAGCGGTCCAGACCGCTATATTTCATTTTTTCCAGGTATATAGTGTGAATTTTAGCGAAACTACTTACTTAATTTAATATGTAATCGTACGAATGACGCTCGAATAACACGCTTCTGGCACAATTTGTGACTTAACTGAATGAAATAAGCCTATTTCCATTCTAGACCGGTCCGGACGGCTATTTTTCAGTCTTTGCTAGTATATAGTGGAGTTTTAGCCAAACTATTTGCTTACTCTTTAATGTAATACGAAGAACGCTTGAATACACTCTTCTGATACAATTTGGGACTTAACTATGTGAAATAGGTATATTTTGATACTTGACCTCAGCCAAGGATCTCAGGTTGCATCACTTGTGGGAAGTAATCATAATGATGACTAAAAGAATATAATATAACCATTTAAAATTCGATAAACAAAAGCAAAACAATTGGCGCCTCAGTGGTGTAGCGGTTAGCATTGCTGACTAGGAACCCACCGACCCCGGGTTCGATTCCCGGCAGGTGATAGCAGGCGGCGCACAGTTAACCCAGCTGTTCATCCTTCCACACACTAAAAGTTGGTTGGTAGATAAATGGGTACCGCGGGTAGCTTAGTGGTTAAGACGTTGGGTTGCTGATCGGGCGGTCGCGAGATCGAGTCCGGGAGAGGATTTTGTAAATTTTGACCCACCCGTGGTGGGTCGTGGTTCGGATTCCAAGTTAAGCTGTAGGTTTAAGGTGCAAGAAGCTTGACCATCAGAATGAACAATTCGGGAGAAGCAAAACCAAGGTGAATTAAGGTATAGTTAATGCAAATACATACAACTGATTAGGAGAGGCTGTCGAACACGATAAATAGATTGTATAATTGTATAAATGCAACTAATTAATTATTAAAGCTGAAAATGAGTTAAACATCTGTAATTTTAATAAATAATTGATGTGAAAGATAGAAAAATTATACGAAAGAGAAAGTGTGAGATAGAAAGTTTCGAAACTTTTGTATGGAGGTTTCAAAGTTAGGGAAACATGTCAGAAAGTGTGATAGGAAAAGGACATTTTAAAAACAATAGACTGGAATCAGTAATACGAGAAATACTCTTTATAAAGCAGTTACAAAACCTAATGAAACTCGTATCTGGTGAAGAATAAGAAAGCGGCGTAGGACATAGAAATAGTCTTTATAATAGTGATAGCATAGATATGAGGGGGGGGAATAGAGATACGTACGGTCGTAAAGGAAGTATATCAAAGTGAATGTGAGGTGAGAAAGGGAAAGATGGAAGGAAAATTATCTAGGTGATGACTGTATAATATGCAGTCGCTCAAAGAAGCCCGCCTGGATGGTTCAAAGTATTCCGCGAGAACCAAAGATATTAGTAAGGGACGTCTGTGCGCGATTGTATAACCGCTGACTTCATTTGTAATAATCATCAGTGTGGTTGCTTAAACCCTTTCGTAACAACGCAGATCACGTGACAGAGCAGACCTACATGGGGTCCGAACCATGGGTCGCTACATCACCCGAACGCAAAAGATTACCACCCATCCAATTACTGATCAGACCCCAACGTCGCTTTATCTCGCTCACCTAACGGGAAGCAGTGCTGCGACGTGGCCACGACGTAGCTCGAATTCATTCGTAATGAATGAAAATGAATGAAAGAAGACATTTAATTCCTTACATGAAAAATCACAATCGAGTTCTTAGCGTTTCCGTCTTGTAAAATTTGAATGATGATCATGCGTGTAATGATGCAAAATTTAATTCTGTTTTGTTACCTAAAGTGTACGCTACAGTATTCATTCTCTATTGAAGATGGATTTCACATACACATTTAACGTTTAATGACTTTTTATAGACTTTGATTTAAATTAGATGCCAATGGAACTTTTGAAACTGATTTCTGATGGAAGTTTAGTGCTGTAAAGTGAATCTGATCATACGCGTGACTTTACCCAGTGCTGAGCATGATATTTTTTCCTTAATGGGTTATGATATTTTTTCCTTAATGGGTTAAATCCCTGCACAGTTTATAATGAAAAAGGCACTAAAATTAACACAAAGTTTTTCAAGATATATATATATATATATATATATATATATATATATATATATATATGCATGCTACAGGAAATTTGTGAAATAGCCCATTTCATGAATTGATCAAGACTAGTGCCCATTTCATAAACTGATCAAGACTAGTGCCCATTTCATGAAACGAGCAGGAAAAAGTTTGCTCAGTTCATGAAATGGTTAAGAATTATGAATGAATTATAAAGTTTCGTTTACACTTTATTATGAATGAAAAGTAAAATTTACACTCTAAGGATTATACATAACTAATAAAATTTATAAATCGACTGAAATTCAGGCAATGTGTCAAATTGTGATACATACAAAACCCAACCTAACCCAATCTAACCTAACCCAATCTAACCTAATCTTGTTTGGGAAACTTGAAAATACAAGTGGGCATGCATATGCAGCATTACCAGAAAGGTTAGATTAGATTAGATTAGGTTTTGTGTGTATCACAATTTGACACATTGCCTAAAATTTCGGTCAATTTACAAATTGCCTGATTTTAGACATTGACTGTAACATATATATAAGCAACACTTCTTGTTTCTATACGTTAAGGGAAATTTTTTAAAAATATATTTCAATTATATATTTTTTGTTTGCTTTCATAATTTGAAATAGGGAATTGTTCGCGCAAAAACACTTAATTTGTTTATAAAATTCTCTCCAAATTTATTTTTAAACTTAAAAAATTTAAGTTCTAGAAATGAGATTTGAAAATTTTATGTCTAATCTTGTAGATACTTGTGGCTTGCAAATATTTGTAAATACTATGCACAAAAATTTAAAACTCATCCCAACCAATGCTCATTTCATGAAATGGGCTATTTCACAAATTGGGCGTAATATATATATATATATATATATATATATATATATATATATATATACAGGGTGGCGCAAAAGTCGAGCATCATAGGAATTTTCAGTGTTGATTCTAATATTTTTTTTTTTTTTCAGGTAGGGGATGACTACGAAATTAACAATAGACGAGAGGGTGAGCTTGGTTTTAATGCATGGAATACCAGGTACTACAAATCGATGAATTAGTACAGAATTTAAATTCTGTACCGATTCATCGATTTCTTGTATCTGGTATTCCATGCATTAAAATCAACTCAAGCTCACCCTCTCGTCTATTGTAAATTTCGCAGCCATCCCCTATCTAAAAGAAAAAAATATATTATAGTCAACACTGAAAATTCCTATGATGCGCGACTTTTGCGCCACCCTGTATATATATATATATATATATATATAATATATATATATATTATATATATATATATATATATATATATATATGTATGTGTGTGTGTGTGTTGTGTGCATGATGATGATGATAATATCTGTCTGTATGTATGTTAGTTTATGTTCGTTTGTACGGACCTAAACGGCTGGAGCAGGGGTGGGGAACCTGCGGCCTTTTGGGGTACTAGTTGCGGCCTTCTGCCTGTTTGACATTCAGAATTCATACCGTACGATAATGGACAGCAACTGATACCCCTTTAGGGCTTTAGGCTATTACTATTTCATTAGATCATGGTTTCAGCTTCACTGCTTCTTACACATACAAGCCTTCTTTATGGCTTGAACAATAGGAAATATGGCAACGCTGCCAGTTGAAACTGGCAGCGTTGCCTTACGGCTTACGCCCTTACCTATCAACGATCAACTCGACTGGCTGACTGGATGACAGTTACTGACGATTCTCCGATAGTGACACGCACGCTTGTTTCCTTTAAAACTGTAAATCTTTGATCAATTCGTGTACCATTTTTATTTATAAATCTTCTGGTACCCCAATCATGTCAAAAACTGTGAAAAGAAAATTAAAGGAAGAGAACAGAGTATTCCATGAAGAATTGGAATTGCAGTATTTCATAGTTGCTGAAAAAGATAAAATGATGTGTTTGCTCTGCAACGCCATAATTGCAACAGTGAAGAAACACAATGCATATCAGCATTATGCAACTCATAAGAACCACAAGTATGCTATATTGGAAGGAGAACCCCGAAAGTCTGCACTTACGAAGATGAAACTTCAAAAGCAGCAACAACAGCAAGTATTTAAAACGATGTCAGGCCTAGGGACTGAAATCACTGAAGCAACTTATAAAGTAGCATATATACTTCGAAAAAGAGGTAAGCCATATAGTGATGTGGAAATCATAAAAGAATGCATTGTTGAAGTTGTAGCCTCTTTAGATTCAGACAAAGTTAACAAATAGAAACAACTACCTCTTTCAAGAAGGACCATAACTGATCGGCAACATGAATTAACCTTCAATGTAACTGAACAACTTCATACAATATGCCAAAGCGAAAATACTTATTATTCGATTGCCTTGATGAGTCCACTGATATTACTGACTCAGCGCAAGTGTCATTTTTTATTCGTGTTATAACTGCAGATTTTCAATGCTACGAGGAGTTACTGGCTTTGGGTACCCTTACGGGGAAGACACGTGGAATTGACGTCTTGTCTCTCTTCAAAGAAAAATGCCGTGAAGCGAAACTGAATTTATGTAATTTAGTAAGTGTATGCACAGATGGTGCAACTTCCATGAGAGGAAAATGTGCAGGATTTGTTGTGCTACTACAAAAAGTACTGCCAAATCCAGATAGCTTGATTTCCTTTCACTGTATTTTGCATCAACAGAATCTCTGTGCCAAATCTACTGTTTTAAGTGACACATTAAGTAAAGTTATACGTATTGTGAACTACATTAGAGCGAATGCATCACGACATCGCCAGTTTCGCAATATGCTTATGCTTGATGATGAAACATTCACTGTGGATCTTCCGTATCATTCTAAAGTGCGCTGGTTGTCACAAGGGCAAGTCTTTGAAAAACTTTTGTCTTTGCGAAAACAAATCACAAGATTTTTTGAGGAACTCAATGAACCATGTGAATTGTCAAAAAAGGATTTCTGCAGAAATGTTGCATTTTTGTATGACGTAATGTCAAAGCAAAATTACCTGAATATTTCTTTGCAAGGTAAAACTAAATCCATATTTGAAATGTGGCAAAAAATCCAGGCTTTTCGGAGGAAGTTGCGCTTTTTCAAAACTATCCTTACCCGATCGGAACTTTCAGCTGAACACTTCCCTGAACTGGCAAAGGTAATTGATGAAGAAGATACAAGCAAATCATTAAGGGAATGCGATGTGAAAGAATATACAGCTGTCCTAGACTCCCTGATTGAAGAATACGATGAAAGATTTGAAGATTTTGAGAAACTTGACTTCACACTGAAACTAGCTTTCGAACCACACCTGGTTGATGTCTCCAAAGCACCTGAAGATTTACAGATGGAGTTGATTGAGCTATTAGAAGATAATATCCTTGTCTCTATTTGATACTAAGAAGGATCCTGTTGAAATATGGAAAAGTGCCGTTGAATACCCACGTCTGCGCCAACATGCTCGTCGAATGTTGTCTTGTTTCGGCACAACCTACTGTTGTGAATCAACGGTGACTCAAATCAAAACGCGCTTGAGATCTCAGATGACGAATATTCACCTGGAGGACGAACTAAAACTACGGTCAACGATGTTGGAACCAAATGTACGACTCCCGTCCCGCAATAAGCAGTCACAAAAAGTCATTAAATGGTTTATCACTTTTTCACTTAATATCATATTAACATCATTTCACTTAATATCATTTTTCACTTAATATCATATTAACATCATTTCACTTAATATAATTTTTCACTTAATATCATATTAACATCATTTCACTTAATATAATTTTTCACTTAATATTAGTTCTATTGTCAATTATTCCCCCAAAAAATAAATGTGCACTTGCTGAATTTTTTTATTTATTATAAAAGCCCTCACGTATTATCAAGTTTGATTTAAAATTAGTAAATATGTAGATTGTAGACTAAAATATGACATTTTGTTGTACTGTATATGTTAAATTCTCAGCATGCGGCCTAATAGGGTCTTGGTTAAATGAAATGCGGCCTTCCAATGAAAAAAGGTTCCCCACCCCTGGGCTAGAGTAATGTGCGCCAAATTTAGTATCCACATTAATGGAGAGCCAGGGAAGGTTTTAGCAACACAACCGCCCTCCCAGTTCTGTTTCAGGGAGCTTTGGCTGCAGAAGGCGTAGCGAGCATTCTAACATACAGGGTGTTATCAAATTTTGTTTCATAAATTAGTATACATATTCAGGCCGTCAAAGTGAACAAAAAAGTTCCTATGAACATAAATCTGCAATCGATTCGTTCCCGAGATACTTGCTTTTTTGCCGAGGACGATCCAATTAAAATGAAAGTCATTAAAGTTTATCGAAGTCGTAGTTGTGTGGTTGTTTAGATAGCTATTTTTCTTTTGTTTTGATAGTATTTTGTTAGTTGTCATTTTAGAAACCAAAATTATTTCCTTCATGTGTCACTCATTTAATGTTACAGAGCGTTATGGACCTGTATTCTTTTGAAGAACTTGCTGATATGTATCTCGTGTTAGAAGAGATGCTAGGCAACGCAGCTGCTGCCTAACGCCGATATGCTGAAAGGTCTCCTAATAGGCGATTACCACCGAGGCCTACATTTCTTTCAATTGAAGGAACAATCTCCAACCCCAAATATTTTTCTCTGTGGTGATTTTAATTTCCCATTTATGAAATATAAAAGGATAGGAAAAAATATATGTATACACCAAGACAAGGGGGGTACGCGGGAAGACCAGGAGCAGGCAAAAATGTTCCTAGCTTTAGCCGATGAATTTGTGTTAACACAAGAAATAACAAAAAACACAAACAAAACAACTGCCTACAGTAGACTATGTGAGCAAGGCATTTTCGACCAAGACAGTTGAATGCTGGACGTCCACGAACTTGACAAAACGTAGATGTAGAACAATAGATTCTTCTAGGTCCAACAAGATCCGCATAAAAGTACAAAGCGAATAACTGTAAGAGTAAATAGGTCAAATTTTCAAAGACGCGTTGAAGCATGTACTTTGATGCCGAGAAAACATTTTGAGCACTTGCTGTAAATAAACTTTGATTAACTTCAATGACTTTCATTTTAATTGGATCGTCCTCGGCAAAAAAGCAATGTATCTGAAGCGATTGAAGATTTATGTTCATAGGAACTTTTTTGTTCACTTTGACGTGCTGAATATGTATATTACTTTATGAAACATAATTTGATAACACCCTGTGTATATATATATATATATATATATATATATATATATATATATATATATGCAGTGTAAAAATTAAAGTTTATTTTCCTGCCACCAAATGACGATGTAGTTATTCCTTTGATATCATACGAAAAATATTATAACAATTCTAATGATGTAAATAAAATTTAAATTTTAATGAAAAATGAAAGTGAACGATGTGTACAATACGGTGTGTACGTAATACGGTTGGCATTCGAGAAAAGTTTGAAACAAGGCAGGAAAAAGGTCATAAAACGCAAAGGTCACAAAATCCTCGTGACCATCGAAAGGAAAGAAAAGAAAAAAAAGAAAAGGAAAAAATTTGTGTATGTATTTCTTTTTACAATAATTAATGAATAGCATGACCATGGGTCCAAATTCTCACCTAATCTGTAATTTGTATAATTTGGAAACACTGAAAATGCGGCAATCAGGTGTGATTTCTGTCAAAAACTGCACGACTATATCGGCGTGAATTGGGATGATAGAAAAATATCCCTCATCTCGAACGCTAAACAGATCGCGGGGGTCAAATTTCTGTGTGACGCATGTACACAAACTGTAAACTCTTTTGCGGTATTTAAAGAAATGGAGAAAGCGAATACGAATGTTACGAAAAAGGAGGGAATAATGGGGAAACAAGAGTCCCGAAATGTCCCATTGCGAAACCAAATGGATGAGAGAGGAACAAATGAAAATATAACACGGAATGAAGCCATAAAAGAAAGAAAAGACAAGTAAAATTTGCGATGTAGTAAAAATGTCCAAAGAGTAAAATGATAAAAAGATAAAAACTAAAAACGTAGGAAATAAACAGCCGACAAAAACTGGATAATAGTAAAAACAATGATAATGATGATGAAAATAATAAATAATGATAATATCAAAATTAAAAACATAGAAAGTAATCAGATGACAAGAAATAAAAGCGGAGAAAATATCGTCTGTAAATACTACGCTAAAGGACACTGCAGATATCGGGTTGCCCATAATTGGGCAATGCATCTATGCACATTCCACGTTATGTAATTAACATTACACAAGTGGATATTGCAAATTTGAAAAGTGCAAGTTCCACCATCTTACTGTCTGCAACACCCATGCAAGATATGGGAGGTACACATATGGACAAAAATGCCGTTACCACCACCCTCAAAGGAACACAGCAGGTGAACAGGAAAAACGAGCATCAAAGAGGGCTACCATTTTTTTAGACGTAGCGAACACAATTCAGCTACTAAATACCATCCAGCAAATACAAAGTCAGCTGACAAATATAAGAATCCGAGAGCCAGACAGAATCGGAACCACATGTATGTAAAAACGATAGAGAAAAAATAAAAATAATCCTAGCCAACATTCAGGGCCTTAAATCAAACCATTCCCCGGACAAAATTTTATACCTGAAAGGATTCATGCAAGAAACCGGAGCAGACTTTGCATGCCTCACGGAAACCCATCTAAAGGACTGCCAGGCGAACTGTGAAAACTGTGAGTTTTTTGTTGAAAAAAAAATACAAATTGACGACTATAACATCCTCCGAGCCGACAGAACAGCGAGGCGTAAAGGAGGATGTGCTATTTACACACGCGAAAGACATATGGCAGAAATGACTATAAGTACTTCAAACAGCTACGTAGAATGTGTAGCAACAAAAGTTGAAAAATTAAATATGGTATTAATTGTAATGTACAGACCCCCGAACACGCCAACTTCAAAATTCTCAGATTCCATAACAGAGGTCAGAAACTGGGTAAAGGATCTACATTCTCCAACCCTAAATATTTTTCTCTGTGGCGATTTTAATTTTCCATTCATGAAATACAGGGTGTCTCAAAAGTCACTATCTATTTCGGTGACATTAGATGTTTTTTTTTAAAATGCTATGCTGGCATAAAGATATGTACTTCTGGTGCAAATTTGTGTATTTAAAAAAAGTTAATTGGTTTATTATCTTGACATGCTTGAACAATTCCTCGAACCTCAACTTCTTACAGATGGCATTCTTGACACAGTAGTTTTTCAGCAGGATGGAGCACCGTGCCATTATGCAATAATTGTACGTGATTATCTTGACAGACGCTTCCCTGGTCGCTGGATTGGTCGTGGAGGAACACAACCATGGGCAGCACGCTCACCAGATTTAACACCATTAGATTTTTTCGCCTGGGGTTTCATTAAGTCTAAGGTGTACACTGGTAGAAGAATTAGTGATGTAGCCGAACTTCGAAATCGTATTACCGATGCAGTTCAGAAAATAACACCTCAAATGCTGGAAAGTGTGTTCCGGGAAACAACTTATCGCTTTGAGCTCTGTAGAGACACTGATGGTCGCCATGTGGAGACAGATAAATAAATAGCACTAATTCTTTGTGGCACTTACTTTGAAATAAATATATTTTTCATGTCTTAAACCAGTTTTTCGTAATTCCCATTATTTTTCAAAATAGATAGTGACTTTTGAGACACCCTGTATAAAAGGATAGGAAAAAATATATATATACACTAGGACAAGGGGGGCACACGGGAAGACCAGGAGCAGGTAAAAATGCTACTAGCTCTAGCCGATGAATTTATGTTAACACAAGAAATAACAGAAAACACCAGAAAAAACAACTGCCTAGATTTGGTATTCACAAACAACAGCAACCTAACTGATAATATAGAAATATCCCCAAATATAATCTCACATCATTATTGAAATAACGACCAATATAAAAGCAACAGGAAAGGAAAGAACACGAGCAAGAGAAAGAAGCAAATTCGAAACTGGAAAGTTGTTGCATTCAGCATGGAAGTAATAGACTGGAAAAACATCTTCAAGGCCAAGATAACGGAAGAGATGCGAATGACCTTGGAGGAGAAGACGCTGGAGATTGTGGAAAGACATGTCCCAAAAATGCAACAAAGAGGAAAGAGAAGCAGGTTCGAGAGACAAAAGAGGTTATTGTTCCGAAAGAGAAAAAGAGTGACTGTAAAATTAAGTAACTGCAAAGACAACATTAGAAAAATATTAAATGATAAACTGCAGAGTAAAGATTGCGTCATACAGAACCTAAATGAGAAGCATGCAGAAAAAGAAGACGATGCTACAGAAGCGATAAAGGTTAACTCAAAGTACTTCTATAATTTCGTAAAAAGGAAGTCAAAAAATCACACGACTATCGGACCTTTGAAAAATGAAGACAATGCTTTATCTGATGATCTAACAGAAGTATCTGAAATATTAAGAGCTCAGTACGAATCATCTCTCATTATCCCCAAAACTGAAAAACTGATATGGGATAGAAACATGTTTTTTGAAGAACTACAAGAGGAAAGTATAACGGACTTCGACTTTACGACAGATGATATTACACAAGCTATAGGGAAACTCAGCGGCAGGACCGGACAAATGGAATGCCACATTCATAAAAAAATGCAAGAGTGCAATCGCTGAGCCCCTACATTGGATATAGAGATGATCACTAGACACGGGAGAAATACTGGACATCCTGAAGAGAGCGAGCATAGTCCCAGTATATAAAGGAGATCGATCCGAGGCCAAAAACTATAGGTCAGTGTCACTTACATCTCATCTCACTAAAATATTTGAAAGAATAGTTAGAGAGAAAATCTATGACCTTTCGGAAACTCAGAAAAAATTAAATGATAACCAATATGGATTAAGGTCAGGCAGATCATGCCTATCACAACTAATAGAACACCACAACATTATTGATGCACTTGAACGTAATGAAAACTACAGTATAATGTAATATACACAGACTTTGCCAAAGCGTTCGACAAGTGTGACCATGGAATCATAACGTATAAACTGAAATATGATATATGGGAATAAGAGGAAAAGTAGGGAAATTGATATATAATTTCCTTAGTGAGCGGAAGCAAGTCGTTAAAGTTCAAGGAATATCTTCATCAGAATCAGAGGTCCTCAGCTCAGTACCACAAGGTACTAGCTCCACTATTCTTCCTAATCATGCTAACTGACATAGATGAGGACGTTACCAGAGACAGCACAGTAACATCCTTTGCCAATAACACAAAGATCAGTAGAAAAATAAGAAACCCAGAGTATATAGGATCTCTACAAACAGAAACAGATATAAACAGAATCTACAAGTGGACGGAAGACAACAATATGAAGTTTAACACTGAGAAATTTCAACTGTTAAGGTACGGAAAAGGGAGGACCTAAAATTTATGGAATACTATACCCCAAATGGAGAGAAAATTCAGAGAAATTCTAAAGCAAAAGATAAAGGAGTTGTAATGACTGATAATGCGAAATTTGAAACAAAATAGATAGCAGTAAACAGAGCAAAGAGAATAAGTGGGCAGATACTTAGAACCCTTAAACGAAGGATAGGAATATAATGATTCCTCTATTGAAAACACTGATCATGCCCAAGTTGGAATACAGCTCGGTCCTAACATGCCCATATAAAAAAGAAGACATTAGACACCTAGAAGGGATTCAGAGAAGCTTCACAGCCAAAATCAAGGGGTGCAAAGAACTAAATTACTGGGAAAGGTTACGCGAATTAAACCTATATTCATTGGAAAGGAGAAGGGAGAGATAAACTATTATTTACACTTGGAAAATAATGGAGAAACTTGCCCCTAATCTTACTCTGAACCCTATAACCACCCAAATAACAGTGGGAAGTAGAAAAGGAAGACTGTGTCGTGTTCCCAAATTAAAGGATAGACAGGGAACATCCTTAACCCTTTACTGGCCAAATATTTTGTAGGGTTAAGTTATGAATGCGTGTATTTGAAAGGTTACAAATTTGTCCTTTTGGGCAGTAAAGGGTTAACCCTGGAAGAAAATAGTTTTGTTGTGAGAGGACCAAAACTGTTTAATCAGCTGCCCAAAGAACTAAGGAACACGAGTGGTGTTGCAGTGGACATCTTCAAAAGAAGATTAGACGCCTGACTCAAAACAATCCCAGATGAGCCGGGCGTACCTGGCTATGTGAGGTGGAGAGTACAAGAAACCAACTATCTACTTCACCATGCCAATTCGAGAGGAGGGGCGATAAGCTTGACCTTCATGAAATGAGGAATTGTCGCACGGAACATTTGAAAGGTTGAAAGGTATATTATTACTGATGATGAACAAGAACATCAGTGATAAAACAAGCAATTTTACTCTTTATTTGTATGTCAACGTTTCAAAATGGAACTAATTTCATCCTCAGGGCTCTAAAATTATAAATAAATTGTATATAAAGATACAATGGTTAATAAGAACGTAAAACTAAATTAAAATTAAAATTACTTTATAATGTCAACACTAAAACAGGAAATAAGATGGGCACAATGGTGAGTAATCATAAAAGTCCTTAAATTACATTTATTAAAATTTATATATATATATATGCATTAATTTCACAATTAAACACGTGAAATGAATGAATGATGCAAACCGACAAGGAAAAGAAAATGATTCCAAGGCCTTTCGTGTATTCAGAAGTACACATATACTGTGTGTGTGTATATATATATATATATATATATATATATATATATATATATATATATATATATATATATATATATATATATATATATATATATATATATTATATAAAATTCTTAGGTCATTATCTTGCATTCTAATTTTAGAGGAAGCAAATTAAATTAACTGAGAATTCGTTTAGTTTTGATTTTTACGTGCAGAATAATTTTCTCGAAATTTTACATGTACGAGTAAATCGCTTTAACTGCTCGAAACGATTGTAAAATCTGGCAGTTTAATTAGGTGCCTGAATACAGAATATTTTTATTGCGTGATTTTGCTTTCTTACTAAGAGCCAAGGTCCTATGACTTGCAGCTTAACATGAAATTCGAACTGCTGATCGGTGCATCAAGTGGATGCAGAAACTACTGCTCAGAACTACCAGTGTTGCTTAACCTCGCTAATCATACGGAATACTGTGTACTACACGACGGCGACATAACCAAACACACGAAAAGAGGTTAACCACGGAAGACGATATTGTATTCGTTGCTTATTTCATATGTTAAAATTAATTGTTAGAATTACTTTTAAAAATATTGAAATAATGGCAGGTGAGGGTTGTACATTTTAAAGTATTGAAGTATTATATTTGGAAAAAAAGTATTCTATAAAATAATTCCCTTCTATTAAATAATTAGAAATCATTATAAAAGGCCTTTACTATTTTAAATTACTCATTATAAAATTCTTATTTTACACATTTTTACTTTCTTCCGTAAAACGTTTCTGGAAACATTTTTGAAGTTTTAAGAACTGGAATTAAAGGAAGAATTAATGAAATAAACTTTTCTCTACACAGAATTTCAATTCAAAATGCCAAAAGTGTTAACTTTCAACACCTTTCAAAATCATCAACAATGCATGTATTGATATCGGCGTGTATAATGATTAAATTGGTCGGAAAAGTTTCATAATACGGCGAGTCATTATAGTGTTTAGCACATTTTTTATAATACGGGAATATGATGAAAAAAATAATAAGACGGAGAAATTACACATCACCCGTGACATTAATCACTTTCATAACCAAATAAATAATGAAGGTATATTTCGAGTAAAATAGTTAAATGACTATCTTAATGATAGGATTGTCACATTATTCTTAAAGGTCTCGTGTGTCTGCTGTTTCAAGGAATTTTGACGCTAATTGGTTCGCCAGTGAAGGGTCATGATTAAATATCACAATGATTGCACGTGATCATTACGAAGCTTTATTTTAAAATGACGTATAAATCAGTATGTCCATTTTATATGGAATTATCATTTGTAAACCGTATACGAATATGGAGGTGAAAGGCGTAAAAAGGTGAAAATTATTGCTAACATACTAATATACTTAAAAACATTAGGAGCAATTTAAAGGAAACGCAATGATTGGAATTCTTCCTTAATTTGTTTCGACTATAAGAGACCATAGGATTTGGTAATCGATCCATAACCGTCTACAATCTCGATTGTTCAGCAGTATAGCTTTCGTAGTCGTACTCTTAAGAAGTTATTTTGTTCTTCAATAACTTAAGATTAAAAGGAACATAAGTTCGATATAAATCTAACCACATCATAAACTCATATATATATATATATTATATATATATATATATATATATATATATAGATATATAGGGTGGCACAAAAGTCGCTCATCATAGGAATTTTCAGTGACTATATTATTTTTTTTCTTTTAAGTAGGGGATGGCTGCGAAATTAACAATAGACGAGAGGGTGAGCTTGGTTTTAGTGAAATCGATGAATCGGTACAGCATTTAAATTGTGTACCGATTCAGCGATTTATTCTACCTGGTATTCCATGCATTAAAACCAAACCCACCCACTCGCCTATTGTTAATTTCGCAGCCATCCCTTACCTAAAAGAAAAAAATAATATATTATATTCAACACTGAAAATTCCTATGATGCTCGACTTTTGCGCCACCCTGTATATATCCGAAAATTTTAACAAATTAATCGTGCGTCCAAAAAGCGTACGCAGTTATCCGATTTAGTTTTAAATATTAAAGAATAAAGTTTCTCATTGTAGCCTCGAGTTTAACTATCGTAAGAAAATTTTAATTAAGCCTTTCGTTATTATAAATGGTTAAACTAATTGAAAACTTTGTACGTATAGTAAACCTAAGTCATGATTAAATTCCCGATTCACCGTTTGAGTCATATTTAACTTTGGACCAGTTAGTTAACTCAGTTGCAGTGTTGGACAAGTTATTCTTGAAAAATGTGTTTACATGTCTCTCATTTTAACCAATCATAACCTCACCTAATATTAGCCTAACCAATCATAACCTAACTTATCGTATCCTAACCAATCATAACCTAACCTAACCAATCGTAACTTAACTCGAACCAAAGTGGGAAAGACCATGGATAGGAATAAAAATTACATGAAGTGGGAATAGCATAAAATGGGAATTGCTGGGAATAGGAATGGCATAGAATGGGAGTTGCTTTTGCGGGCGCGGATGGGAAAGGGAATGTAATAAAATTCCTGATTTCTGATTCCACAGAAAGCCTTTTGAACTCATTGAAGCAATTGACACTCTCACCCCATTCTAGGCCATTCCCATTCCCGTCCGTTTCTGCAAATGCAATTCCCATTCTATGCTATTCCCATTCTAGGCAATTTCCATTCTATGTCATTCTCACTTCATGTCATTTTCATTCCCATCCACGGCCTTTCCCACTTTAGTCTGGGTTAGGTTACGTTACGATTGGTTAGATTACTTTGAGTTAGGTTATGATTGGTTAGGCTAATGTTAGAATAGATTATGACTGATTAAAATAAATTAGGTTAGGAAATATTAGCCCTTCCCATTTGGCACCGTTTCAGCGACGAAAACACTGTGTCCCAAATCAAGACACGCTTTTATCAAATATTAACTTTTCACTTTTAGTCATTTTCATTTGGGGACCAAGAATGGAAATGGGAATGGCATAGAATGGGAAGTAACCCAAATGATATCTATAGTAACTTATTTAAAGTTTCCAACCTGGAATTTATGCTACAGTTCCAATACGTTCCAGACGAAAAATCTGTAGGAAAAATACTAAAAATAAAAAAAAAAAATTGTTACTGAATGCTTATGCTTTCGCGTTTTCATGATTGAGTATCGAGTACATCAGTCTTCTGGAACACGCTTCTTTCCATAAAAGAGTTACGCAAATAAAGATGAAGAAATAATAAGCAGTACCCTCCCACACACACACACACACACACATTTCCTACTCCCTGCATAGTTGACATTATAAATGGCTCGGGAAGGGAGGGAGGGAGGAATACAAGTTAAATTTTATACTTAAAATGTTTATGCATTGTATCAGTGCACTGCACTGAGCGAAATAAAACTTTAAATGTGCTTTAACCTTCTAAATTAGACAAGTTCCTCGTACGTTATCTTTCATTAGTGAACAAGGATAATTCATAAGCTATATAGTCACGTTTTATTCCTTACTCTCCCACCTCAAATCTCTCTCCTCATTCCCCAGCTCTAAAATTGAAAATTCTCCAGAGAAATCAGTGCGTTTAAAATCAAAACTATTTATGTGGGGAGTTATACAAAGATTCCTTTCAGTAGAGCAATGATCGTACTATTTTTTAGTATCATTATACTTTTTCAAGAAATCGAATATAAGACTGTAAGTATGAAAAAAAATTAACACTGTATAGTTTTCATCAAACATGGCAATAGCTTTTTTCAAACATAAAGATCATACTGTCTATTTACTACCGCCGTTGTAAAGATATATAAAAAAAAAGTGCGAAATATTTCGATATGTATTTGCATTATACAATGTGGGATCTCTCTGATCAATACGCCTTGAAAATAACTCCATTGATCTAAGTTTAAAAATACTGTAGCTAATCCTTCAATTCGATTAGTGTTTATTGTCGTTTCTAATGCTTTGTATTTTTCTAGATAATTATTTTTTACTGAATTCCAAATGTAATATAAAATGCATAAGAAGGTAAAATTAATAAATTATATAATGAAAATGTTATTGAAACTTAGAACAGTAACAAATCCACCCTTTTCATTTTATGTAAAAGTATGAAGCTGAAAATGCGACTGTATTTGTTAAACTTAAATAATAGAGATGGGGGGGTCACGAGCCGGACACAGAAAGAGGGAGAAACTTTGGAATAAGGGAGAGGCGAAAGCAGTGAATGCTTTTAATGAGTTACAGAATAATTATTTTGTAAATTAATAATCTTATTTGTATATTTGTAACTGAATATTACGTGAACCATTTTGATAACCTCTTTTATTTTTGAAATTCTATTTCTTAAGATTATACTCGTATGGAAAAAAACAACATCGGTCAAAATTTTGATTACTTTTCATTCTATGTCATTCCCACTTCCATTTTCGGTTCTAAAATGAAAATGACTGAAAGTGAAAAATCCAAATTTGGTAGAAGCGTGTTTTGATTTGGAACACAATGATTTCGTCGCTGAAACGGCGTTGAGTGAGAATGTTTAATATTTCCTAACCTAATTTATTTGAATTAATCATAACCTAACCTAACATTAGCCTAACTACTCATAACCTAACTTATCGTATACTAATCAATCGTAACTTAACCTAGCCAATCGTAACCTAACCCGGACCCAAGTGGGAAAGGCCGTGGATGGGAGTGAAAATGACACATCCGTGTTTGCATTTGCGAACACGGATGGATATGGGAATGTCATAGAATGGGGTCAGACCAAAATTTTTATTGCGTGGTGCGCTTGAATAATAAAGATTAGTTCAAGGCATTGTCAACAATTTCCTGTGTAAGTGTATGGTACATAGGAACAACGAGTATTAGACAGCAAATATTTTAGTTTAAATATAATTGGGACACTCCTTGAAATAATTTTATAAATATAATTTATGAGTTCCTTTTATCGTAAGTCCTTGTCAAGTCTTTCCTAAGAAATTTTGCAAATTCATATTCTTTTAAGACGATGGAGGCTACAGTTAATTAATAAAAATATAAATTTTTTGTTATTAAAAATCATGAAATTTGTTTTCTTTTTAAAAAAAATTATTGGATGTGGTCAGGCATCATCTCACTCAATGTCATTCTGTTTCATTCCGCGTTCAAGAGTGGGAAAGCGGAGAGTGAGAATTTCAAAAGAGGCTTTTTTCAAATCGGTCTATTCCCAATTCATGCCATTCTTATTCCCACCCACGGCTTTCCCACTGTGGTCCAGGTTAGGTTACACTACGTTAGGTTAGGCTAATATTAGGGTAGGTTAGATTAAGTTAGGTTAGGAAATATTAACTATTCCCAAATGGGGCCTTTACCGCGAATGGGAATGGAGTGACATTGTTTCTCAATTCAAGAAACGCTTTTCTCAAATCTGGATTTCTTACTTTGTGCATTTTCATTTGCAGACAGCAGATGAGAATGAAAATGACAGCGAGTGGGCAGTAACCAGAGGTCAGTCCGGCTCTATGGTAAATTCATTTTTAAATCTGTCTTTCACTGTATTACTGTCTTTGCCATGAGATACTGCACTGTTGTGTCACGCGTAAAGGTATGAAGTTAATTTAATGTATTTGAAAAGGGTGAGAAACCATTTAAATATATGTACAGGGTGTCCCTAAAGTCTGGACACATAGGAAATATCACTAACTATAACTAACTATATGTTATTATTATTTATTATTATTATTATTATCTTAAATTCATGCAACTGAGGCCTAAGGTAGGCCCACATCGAATCAGCAACCCTGAGGTAGGACCAAATAGGACCTCCAAGTCCATAAGTTATGGACTTGGAGGTCCTATTTGGTCCTACCTCAGGGTTGCTGATTCGATGTGGGCCTACCTTAGGCCTCAGTTGCATGAATTTAAGATAATAATAATAATAATAATAATAATAATAACATATAGTTAGTTATAGTTAGTGATATTTCCTATGTGTCCAGACTTTAGGGACACCCTGTAGAATAAAAGTGACTCTAAGATTAAGTCCTGAGGTACTCATTGTTTTATTATCAACTTAAAATACACATTATTGTCTTGTACTACAAACTGATATATTTTGGGGAATAACTTTTAAATAGGTCACTAATAGCACCTGTAAAACCCTAACAATATAGTTTGTTGAAGAGAATATTATGAATTATAAAATCCAAGGTGTTGTTCGGGTGGAAGCCATGGTTTCTTTATTTTCGTGGACAATATTAACCTTTTCTGTAAGATTTAAAAAAAAAAACATTTTAGCAGAATTTTTCTTGCAAAAGCTATACTGATGTGGCGATAAATTATACATTTCCACGTAATGACTTTTTTATAATTTTCTCAAAAACTTACTGAATTCATCGAGAGTATGAATCTGTAGTTAGTTGCCTACGGAGAATCACATTCAAAGAGGGTTGTTACGCATCCAGTGTTAACATTAGTGGAAATATACGTTTGCAAATACTTTAGGATGATAAGAGTAGACAAAATTATGGATATTTTCTCTTCAATGTGTTTCATGAAAGGTTGACGACTGTTATGAATATTACTACTTGTAATTTTTATTTTATCAAATAATGCTTTCGATCCTTCACAGAAGCGATGGGGAACAAAAGAAAATAAATTCAGTGGAATGGATAATATGTAATCTAATGAAAATTTATTATTTCTTAGTGAAGTTTATCAGCTATGAAGGTAAAGTGATTAGTTAAAGAGTTACGTACAGAAATATAATCAGTAATTACGTTATTATCAGCCTTCGTTTTTTATTAATTTTTTATTAATTTGTCTTTTAATAAGACTGTTTTTTTTTATGCAGAAAGGAGGGGCCAAGGGCGAACAATCTCCAAAGCGTCCACCCCCCAATAGAAGAAGAAGAGAGCCAAAATCAAAGTCCAGGGTTTCGGAGATGCCTGGACACTCTTCGTTTGAAAGATTGGAGGTCATAGACAGTGGGAAAGATGGATTGAGGAAGGTTGTTTCAAAGTTGACCGGTTGAGTAGATGGTAGAGTAGTAGTTTATGGTTATTCCTTTGTATTTATAAAGTGATTGTTATAATAGCTATATTTAGCAATTTTAATTAGTTCAGTTAATTATTTCTGTATTTCATAAAGTGCAATTTGGGAATCTTATTTTGCAATTACAGTATAAATAATTGTATCTACCTTTGATTAATTAAATCATTTCTGGAGTGATTCATGGTTTTTGCAATATTTTTAGAAACATTTTTCTTTTAATTTAAAAACTATTATAATTATCGAATACAGAATTACAAAAGAACTCAAATATACGATCGGAGTTGTGCGAATCATTATAACAATCAGAAAACCCGTTAGATTATGCAAGAAGGGAATTTCATTAAGATTCCTATGCATTCCTATGCACTCGTTCTGCTATAGCTGTAGAGCTCACTTTCATTCTTTTACTAGCCTATATTATAAACTTAGTTAATTATGAATATAATGAAAATATAATTTATAAATTAAATAACTACGGGTAGTTAAGGGTATCCGAAAATACCTTGCTGAACCAAACCTATTCAGCGTAAAGACTAGGTTTGATGAAAACCGTTGAAGAATTTAAATCCTAAAGTCTTACAAGATAGTTTTAATACATAGTCGGATAGTTAGAGCAGCGTTTCCCTCAAAACTGTATATGGTCCGGTTTCGATTAGGGCGGTTCTGGAGTTTGTCCTAAACAGAAGTAAGAACACTTTACGCTCTCTTAATTTTTTTTTATGTAGAACTCTCAGGTTGTATTACCATTTAAATATCTCATCCAGATCATCTTTTTCTTTGTAGTAAGGAAGGGTCAAGGGCGAGTGGCCGCAAAAATGTCCCCCCTATATAACAAGGAGAGAGCTAAAATTAAGGTCTCAGGGGCCCACGATACCATTTTATTTATTTCTTCTTTAATAAATTTTGAAAAGATTGTGTAGTGTGTAAAATGTATGGATGTGTAGTAAAGAATAGAGGAAGAATAGCTAAAGAGGAGAGTGACGGGAGAAATGGGAGTTCCAGCACGCCCTATCTCCTGCCTACCCCCACCTCCCCCGGAATACTTCCCTGGTCGATTGGGGTCTACAACCTCCTCCTATCTGACCCTAATAACCATCGATATACTTTCAGTATACCCGAAAAAGTTCTATGAATTTTGTATAGTTCTAATTATACATTGCATAAACAGTGTTTAAAATATAAACACATTTCAAAACACTTCTCTGACTCCACATTTTTCACATTGTCATAAATCTAAGCACGTTTAAAATTTACGGTGCTTACACCGAAGATATATTGAAGAGGCGTTCATCAATGTAAAATAGCGTTTCACTTCTAAGCACTTTGCTAAATATCTCTTTGACCCCAATTTTTCTCACACCGTCAAAAATCTAAACCTGTTCCAAGAAGGGATGAAAATAATAATACTTTATAAATTATAAATTACTTACTTTATAAATTACTTACATATTTACTTCCTTTATTCCCGTTTATGTACATGTTTTTATACTATCCTAGAATGGAAATATAAAGGAAGAAATCTGAAAGAGTAATTCATAAATTGTAGGTGTCATATGACCTCGTAAATGTTACGAAGAAAAGCTAAACAAACACAGTTATTATTATTATTATTATTGTTGTTGTTGTTGTTGTTGTTGTTGTTGTAATACATATTTAAGGGACTCGTAAAATTTTAGAATGTATATTTCAGCAAACGTACCTATATCATTAGTAATCACACTTAAATGCGTTTAGTATTTCACACTTAATCTATACAGCTCTATCAAATTTTTTTTATGTAAAACTTACATTTTGTAATATAAGATAATTAATTTAAGCCGTAATCAACTCGCTTTAAATTAATGGACCCACTTCTTCCAAGACTCTCTCTTTAAACTATACGAATTTAAACTGACAAACAGGACAAGGCGCATGTGCGAACAAAGCAGTAACGGTTTATATATATATATATATAATATATATATATATATATATATATATATATATATATATATATATATATATTATATATATACAGGGTGGGCCAAAAGTCAGGATCATAGGAAAATATTTATTTTAATACATAAATTACAACAAATGGTAAATACTTAAAATGAATATCAACTTTAACTCGTAAATGCGTATCCGTGATACTGTACAGTAGTTCGTACTCCAGTATAAATACTCAAATACTTTTTTTATTTCAGCCCAGAAATGGCTTCGAATCTAACAACAGAAGACCGGGTAGAACTTGTGCTCATGTACGCAAGACAGGGCGCTACACACAGAGAAGTTGCCACCGAATTCAATAGAAATCATCCTGATAAGCATCCAGTAACACATGCGACTGTTGGCAAGTTGTTTAAACGTTTCAAAGAAACAGGAAGTGTACATGATCGACGGCGTTCTGGTCGTCCAAAAACTGCAACTGATGAAAATACCTCTGCAATGGTATGTGAAACTTTAACGAATATAGTCCAGTAAAGTCAACAAGAAGATTATCAAATGAAACACGCATCTCGAGAACTTCAATTCGAAGAATTATTAAAAATCATAAATTCCATCCCTAAGTATCTCGATGTCAGAGGCCGCCAATTTGAGCATTTGTTATAATTTGTTGTTTATACTGGAGTACGAACCACTGTACAGTATCACGGATACGCATTTACGAGTTAAAGTTGATATTCATTTTAAGTATTTACCATTTGTTGTAATTTATGTATTAAAATAAATATTTTCCTATGGATCCTGACTTTCGGCCCACCCTGTATATAAATATGTCCCCAAATGGACATGAAGTTCAGAGAACTTTTAAAGCAAAAGATTTAGGGGTTGTAATGACTGATGATGCGAAATTTGAAACACAAAATAAGATAGCAGTAAACAGAGCAAAGAGAATAACTGGGCAGATACTAAGAACCTTTAAACGAAGGGATAGAAATATAATAATTCCTCTATTGAAAACACTGATCATACCCAAATTGGAATACTGCTCGGTCCTAACATGCCCATATAAAAAAGAAGACATTAGACAGCGAGAAGGGATTCAGAGAAGCTTCATAACCAAGATCAATGGGTGCAAAGAGCTTAATTACTGGGAAAGGTTACGCGAATTAAACCTATATTCACTGGAATATTATTTACACCTGGAGAATAATGGAGAAACTAGTTCCAAATCTTACTCTGAACTCTGTAACTCCCCAAACAACAGTGGAAAGTAGAAAAGGAAGACTGTGTCGTGTTCCCAAATTAAAGGCTAGAGAGTAGGGTGTCCGGTTAAACCCAAAGTTGGTTCGGTACAGCATTAACCGATATAATATCGTGAAGTGGGTTACTGAGAATGCCCACACAAGATTTAAAGTCCTATCTAAACAATTCATGCATCCCCAGCGGTTTACACTTTACATCCCCGATTCAGATAAAAAAATTGGCATTTTTTGGCATTTTCTAGTAAAATATACTATTTTAATTAAAAGTAAAACACGTTTACCACTCTATATGCATTTCTGGAAATGCATACTAGCTTTATAAATGTCACTGCTAAATGTGGGCCCCACAGGGCCCAATTTAGCCCCCTTATTTCATATTTTTAGCGATTTTTACTAACTAATCTAACTTTTTTTCAGGAATTTCTAAACCTAGGTACCATAATACCTATTTAAATTGATAAAGTGGCTCTAAGCAAGCCATTAACTAGAAGCAAAACAGAAATTCCCTTTCTAGGTCAACCTATAGCCACCATAACGACTACAGCTGTTCCAACCAACAAGCAAGTACTCAACTATTTCCATCATATTAAAGCTTGCAATCCTCATTATAATCAGTCCCTTGTTAAAGGAAAACTTGTAAGTCATCAAGCTGGCTTGGTAATAGACCATATGTTCTCCTTTTGGAATAAATGCAATTTACCTACTAGTAGCAGACAATATGCCATTAAAAAACTTCTTAAGTTGCACCAGGAATGGTATGTTCTAACAAAACATAAATATAGAAAAACTGAAGAGCACCTAAGTTCAGTAAACAAATTTTATGAAAAACTTGAAACAATATCTGGTGTCGCTCACCATTTCCTGAAAAAGTTCTTTCAGAAAAGCTAGGGAAAGCTGAAGTTGAGGAAATCTGGAGTTTTAAAGATGCTGAGAGAGGGATATAAAGTTACACTGGGTTCAACAGATAAGATTTCAGAGCAAAGAATAAAAAATAAAATGAAAAGACTAGCAACCAATGAACGTTTACGTCAGAAAGAACAAGAGAGAATAAGCAAACCATCTAAAGTGAAACTAGAGGAATTAGAATGTGAGGGAGATAGTTCTAACGATTATGATTACCTCAATAAAAGACTAAAAACAACTAAAGAACAAAAGCCTATCTACCTACCTAGAAATGTACTTAAAGAGTCTATTGTAGCCAGCGCTATAGACAGAGGAAATGTATCTGTTAGAACAGCTACATTAATAATTTCTGCTTTAATTAGAGCCGGCGGTGAAGACCTAAACGATTATGCAGTTTCAAAATCTTCTACTCATACAGCAACACAAGAAAATAGGGTAAAAACTGAAAATGAAGTCAAAGAATTATTTCAAAATACCAATGTAAAACATCTTGTTGTCCATTGGGATTCAAAACAGATTTTAGGCTTAGGCTTTTAGGCTTGCTGTTGCTGCTACTGGATCTCCTGATATTGATAAAATTTCAGGGATACCTATTATTCAAAATGCTACTGGTGAACAGGAAAGGTAAGCGGTATGTCATTTGACACGACGGACTCAAATACAGGTATTAACAAAGGGGCTTGCATTTATATAGAAAGAAATCTGAATAGACCATTATTATATTTAGCATGCCGTCACCACTTTGGCGAACTTATTGTAAAATCTGTTTGGCAATGCATCTTTGGAAAAAGCACTGGTCCCGATTATCCCATATTTGAAGAATTTTCGAAAAGCTGGTCCAAAATAACATTATCCCAAACTAAAGAAATAAATATAACTGAGCCTTTGTTGATGGATATTAAAGAAAGTGCAAATATAATTTAGAATTCTTTATTAGAGAACAAAAATTATTTCAGAGATGATTACTTAGAATATTTAGAATTAAACTGTTTATTGCTGGGGCACAGGCCCTCAAAGATACATCTTCGTAAACCAGGAGCATGCCATCGAGCTAGATTCATGGCACCTCAGCTGTATTCAAATAAACTTGTCTTATTTAGAGATCAGCTTAACTATGAACCAGAAGTAAAAGGATCATTTGGAAGATTTGTCAAGTTTACATCTTTAGTTTATGGCCCTTATTAGCTAAAAACCCCATTAGCTGCAGAAGCACCACTCAATGACCTGCAATTTTATAAGCAATTAGTTAATATCTGGCAGGAAGTAGATCCAGAAGTTTCTATTGCTGCAGTAGATGCATTCTTAAGACACAAGTGCTATTTAAGTCAAGAATTTGTAGTTTTATCTCTTTTTAGTAAAACTTTAAATGAGAATACAAAAGCAAGTATCGCAGCTCGTTTATTAGGAACTGAAGTTCCAGATGAAATTATTATAGGAAAGCGAGAAGTTCCAGAACTACACCCAGATATACATCTGGTGGATTTGATAGGACCTAATTCATGGAAAATCTTTAAAATCATGAATTTAGAAAGTTGTTGGTTGTCAAAGCCAGTGGGAGAATGGCGCTCAGATCCAAACTATAATGAAATGGAAAAGTTTGTGAGTAATTTGAAGGTTGTCAATGATTGTGCTGAAAGGGCTATTAAGCTTATAACTGATCTGGCTCCTACAGTTAAAGATGAAGCTCAGCTTCAAGCTAAAATTCAAACCACAGAACTTCATAGAAAAAATTTAAAAGAAATCAAGAAAAAGAATCTTCGTAATTACTAAGTAAATTATTAGTTTAAAAGGGGGATTAATGCAATTTTTTATTAAAAAAGGGGATTTATGCAATTTTTCATAAAAAAAAAAATTAAAAATACAAAAAAAAGTTAAAAAAAAATTAAAAATCTAAAAAAAAAACAAAAAAACTAGAAAAAACTAAAAAAATCTATAAAAAAAATCTCCAGAGATTCCAATCGACCTTGACGTGGTTCTGTGGCTTCCTACTAACAGATTGGAAAAGATGTATATGTAATTTCTAGTTTTAATGGGTCTTTTAAAGGTCAAAATGCCAATTTTTTGGTCTGAATCGGGGGTATAAAATGTAAACCCCTGGGGATGCATGATGTTTTTAGATAGGATTTAAAAAACTTGTTTGGGCATTCTTAGTAGCCCACTTCACGATATTATATCGGTTAATGCTGTACCCGATCAACTTTGGGTTTAACGGGACACCCTACTAGACAGGGAACATCCTTAACCCTGAAAGGAAATAGTTTTGCTGTGAGAGGACTAAAACTGTTTAATCAGCTGCCCAAAGACCTAAGGAACACGAGTGGTGTGGTGGTGGACATCTTCAAAAGAAGACTAGACGCCTGGCTCAGAACAATCCTCGATGAGCCGGGCGTACCTGGCTATGTGAGGTGGAGAGTACAAGAAACCAACTCACTACTTCACAAGGCCAACTCTAGAGGAGGGGCGACAAGCTTGACCTTCGTGAAATGAGGAATCATCGCGCGGAACATTTGAAAGGTTGAAAGGTGTATATATATATATATATATATATATATATATATATATATATATATATATATAATTTGTAAATGCGAGTAGCAAATTTGTAATCACTTCTCAAATATTTTTTATGCAGGAAGGAGGGGCCATGGCGAATGCCATAGAGGAAGAAGAGAGCCAAAATCAAGGTCCAGGGTTTTCGAGATGTCTTGACACCCTGCGTTTGAAAGATTGGAGGTCATAGACAGGGGGAAAGATGGATTGAAGAAGATTGTTTCAGAGTTGACCGGTTGAGTAGATGAAAGATTGAAAATACTGATTAACCCTCGCGTTAGAGCGTTGCACAGAAAAGGAATGAGAATGTGTAGAAAGTCTGGCACTGCGCGCTCTCCTTAAAGGAAGAAGCACGCAGTTAGAGAGTTTAGAAGAGCAGTGTACCTTATTAATAGCGACAGTAAAGAGAGAGTGAGGCAACATTGCGGGGAAGAGAGAGGGATTGAAGACAGTCAGTAAGAGGCGGGGAATTGATGAGACGAAAACCCTTTGAACGGTGTTTAAAATGAGAGAAAACAGACTCAGTGCATTGATATTTAAATATCTCAACAGTACTTACAAGCAGTGTGTTTAGAATGTAAATATTTGTGATTAGGTTTTGAATGATGATGTTTAGAAGAATGATGCCTCTACCTTATTGTGTTTTATAGTAACACACACACACACACACACACACACACACACACACACACACACACACACACACACGTGAGTGTTTTAAATTTACAAATTTTTGGATTCTTTTGCCATGAAATTTCTAAAAACCGTTTTTACAGCGTAAGCTCCGAAACAGACTTAGCCTTTATACAGTTCTTATTTATTAATTCAAAATAAAACATCGAAGGTTTTTTTTCCATAAAATATAAATTTGGTAAATTCAAAACACTTGCAGGCTTATTCCCATTTTATATAAAAGTATTATGCAAATGCAGAAAGATAAAATTCCACTTTAGAATTATATATTCATTTCAGACTTCATTCGAATATACTGAAACAAGATTCCTAAAAATCATCATCACCATTATTGCAATAATAATAATAATAATAATAATAATAATAATAATAATAATAATAACGAAACAAAAATGATAAACAGGTGACCTCACCTTTCATCCCCTTAGAAAACCTCCCTCCGTATCCCCTCAGAGGGACACATTATGTCATAAATATATGAAAAACCAAGCGAACGCCTTTCTTTATTATAAAAATATATATAAATAAACTGTCTAAAAGTTTCATTTTTCAGTTTGACATGAGAGATGTCGCAGTGCGAGTGACATGACAACAGGAAATGACTTTGCTTGGAAATCCTTTAGGGCATTTTTGTATAAATAATAATCAAGCTTTATTAATTAATTCTTGGTCGTTTTCATATTTCGTATATAGCTATATATATATATATATATATATATATATATAGAGAGAGAGAGAGAGAGAGAGAAAGTATGGAGAGTGAAGTGAAGTGAAGCTGAAGTGAAACATGCTGCACAGAGAAGGTGTCGTCCCTGTTTCGGGGGCCACGTCCCGAGGATATTTCTTACAATTCAACCATTCAGGAAACCAAAAAAAACCTTTCACGTGTAGCTTTTGGTCGTAACTCAACAACAACAACAATCGACACTCTAAAATGCTAATTTAACGTAACCTAACCTAGCCTAACCTAATCTAACCTAACTTAGCTTAATTTCACTCACAATAACTTGTCGATTGTTTGGTCTCATCGATCAGATGTCGTTAATCCAGTTTTATCATATTTTTTCAGAGTTGAACTGGTTAATCTTCAATGGTTAACTATAGCTCTCTCTCTCTCTCTCTCTCTCTCTCTCTCGCTCTCTCTTTATATATACAGGGTGGGGCACGGGAACCAAGTGTTTTTGGAATAATCAGGAAAATGATATTTATTTTTGTAAAGAAAATATATTGGTAGAACAACATTCGTAAGAACATAGCATTTCATGTCATAATAATCATGTACCGAAAATTATATCTGGCATATGATGTCCTTGGCCGTCGACGCATTGTTGAAGGCGTTTACGAAAATTGGCCTCCACTCTTCCCAGCAGGTCTCTGTTGATTGGATGATTTGTTGACGGATCGCTTCCTTCAATGCATCTAATGTACGGGGCTTGTCCTCGTAGACACGTGACTTGAGGTACCCCCATAGAAAGACGTCACATGTGGACAAGTCAGGGGACCGAGGGGGCCATGCAATGTCACCAAATCTCGAAATGAGATGGTTGGGAAACAGGGGGCGAAGAACAGCCATTGACGCTCTGGCGGTGTGTGGCGTGGCCCCATCTTGCTGAAACCACAAATGTCGACGAGCAATACCCTTCTTCGTAACTCAGGGATGAAAAAGGTGTTCACCATCTCAATGTAACGCCCAGATGTTATGGTAACGGTAACCCCATTTTGTTCGAAGAAATAGGGACCGATGACGCCAAACTTTCCCACCGCGCACCAAACTGTAACCTTAGGGCTATGCAGCGGTTTTTCATGGAGTTGTCGCGGATTTTCAGCAGCCCAATACCGACAGTTTTGATTGTTGACGGCCCCATTAAGGTGGAAATGGGCTTCATCACTCATTACCACCATCATGTTTTCATTCTGCTCATAAAGTGCAAGCATTTCCTGTGCAAAATTCAGTCGTTGGGGGCAATCGTTTACATTCAATTCCTGCACCATCGCTAACTTGTATGGGTGAAAATGTAATTCTTCATGCAAAATCCGTCTAACAGTACGATTGCTGATTCCGAGTGCAGCTGAATGTCTCCGAGCAGAGCGGCCTGGGCTTTGCAACATCGCTTGTCTGACCCTTTCAACGTTCTCTGGAGTACGCACAGTGCGTTGCGGCCCCTTCGGTTTTGTTTTCATTATTGAGCCTCCTGTTCGAAGATTGTGTCACGAGCGGGAACAGAGTCATTTCGATGAATGTTGAATCTGCGGCGAAACGCACGCTGAACTGCTGTCACTGACTCGCCACTCCTAACAAAATGATCATACGCGAACATGCGGTGTTCTAACGTCCACTGCTCCATGATGGCACCTGAAAGATAAAGGTGAGTGTTACGTTAAAGTTAAATGCTATGACCCCAGGAATGGAATGCTACCTACCGCACGCCCCTCCCTTCCTAATGGCCGATTACTAGCTATTCAAAAAACACTTGATTCCCGTGCCCCACCCTATATATAGGTAAGTAGATAGATAGATAGATAGATGGGTAAACAGACAGATTCATACTTAGTTGGATGAATGGATGGAGACACAAGCCGGTATAAGATAAAGCTATATAATTCTTTATTATATTTTACTTCACTAAAAGATTGATGAAGCAGACATGTTAATAAGGCGAGACAAGCCACTGCGTTAAATAATTAATTTTTGCCAAATTTATATATAAACAGTAAATTGTAAAAATATATTTAAATAAATATGTATATTATATTCACTTTAGGGTAAATAAACAAATGCTAATTTTATCCGCGGTTTCATTTAAGTAAAATTTTGTATTTTAAATTTATTTAATTTTTAAGATACAGTATACTGATGGTTTATTGTCTCGTAAATGCAGTCTTATGTACGACAATAGATGTTTGGGTCAAAATGATTTACAAACTGGATAAATTTAGCTTTTGAATAAGGAGATAATGTCACTATCGATGTTGTATGATATCTGTACGACAAATTATTGTATCTTTGTATGTCTGTATCTATATCTGTATCTGCATGTCCGTCCATATCCCTCTCTCTCTCTCTCTCTCTCTCTCTCTCTCTCTCTCTCTCTCTCTCTTTCTCCCTTCCCATATATATATATATGAAACACCAAAAAGGAAACTTATAGACTATGAAGGAGATCAATTACGTCATTATCCGCTTTTGATTTCTTAACCTTTTGATCAGATACGGGCGTTCAAAGTTGAATAGAAAAATGATAACTTCGAAGCAAGTTGACTGCGATGTGAAACGACCCTCGATGTCTGTTTCATAATTGACGATCGTCCGTCAACATCAACGAGTCGTGATTAACGTAACTGTGCGCAAGGAAATGGACAGAATATAGGACGAAGAAAAAGATATATATATATATATTTTTTTTTTAAGCGGCGAATCAAAGTGTGATTGAATGTTCAAAAGTACTGATTACAACGTTTAAAATTTGTATAAAAATTGAATGAAGGCTATTCACAGAAAAAGAAAGTTTCAATGTTGATTTTGTTAAAGAGTAATTGGAAGAAAAGAGTTAAAGAAATGATAATATACGAGTATAGGAATTATATATATATTATATATATATATATATTTTTTTTTTAAATGACATATTAAAGTATATAACGTACGAAGCATCTAACTGCAGTGCTGTAAAAGAATTTAGGTTTGAAGCTTCAGGTTAGGTTTGACTTTAAATATAATAACATTCCACTGTGTTGAAAAACGATGAATAATTTAAACAATGAATAGATAATAAATATGAAATACGAAATACCATTAGACAGACCTTATACGTAACGATGTTATTCAAATGAAAATAAACAGAAATAAAAATAAAGCTTCACCAAAAGTAAACATTATCTGAAGCTAATTTTATATTTGATTTCATCTGACCTTTAAATGACTGATCTAAAATGCAAACCAAATAAGAATGAAAACATTACAAACAGACATTCCAAGACAAAGGGATTGACAATATTAACGTGTAAACAAAATGGGTGACTGAAACATAGGAAATGTATAGAGTCAAGTATAGCTGTATAGATAAATGAAAAGATAGACGCGAATAGATGGGGAGGCATATACTCGTATAAGAGTATCCTAGTACTAGTAGTATGGATAGCAAAATTTTTGTAACATACAAACACACACACACAATCACACAATATATATATATATATATATATATATATATATATATATATATATATATATATATATACACCGGGTGGGCCATAAAAACTATTACCCAACTTTTGAAAAAATATTGTGGCTCACCCTCTATATTGATCTTACTACTGAGGCCGTATGTTGTACTCATACTTTTACTCTTTCAAACGCTGGCTTTGAATCTAGATTCAATGTCTCAGGAGTAGAGGTACAGGCTCACAACTGGAGCGAAGTTTCAGAATATAGTGCTCAATTGAAAGGCAGTCAAAGTCAGCAACTGATACTTTCAGATGACAGTCAGTTTCTCCATAAATAATTAATTTTCCTAATTTTTACACAAAATAATTAATTTATTTCCTTTTTCATTTCAGACCATCATTCTGCTATAGGTGGTGAACAAGTTATAACATAATGAAATACTCTTTAGAAGATGAAGCATTGATACTGAACCTGCGTAAGGAGAAACACTGGGGTGCAAAACGAATGAAGGAAGTTTCCACATAAACGATGGACGGTACCTGGACTTCAATATCTCATAAAGAAAATCAATATCACAAAGTCGACCAAACGAAAAAAAGGCAGTGGAAGGCCAAAAACATCATGTACTGAGGAAAATATTGACGCGGTTTCATCCATGATATGCAGTCAAGAAGAATTGCCCAACACCCACAAGTCCGTTAGAGAAATTTCAAAAACTACTGGTATTTCTCGCTCTAGCGTTCGTCGTATAGTAAAAGATGATCTGGGTCTTGAATGTTTTAAAAGAGTCGAAGTTCATAAGCTCTCTGCATCAAATAAGCAAGCAAGAGTTGAAAAATGTCGTGCTCTGTTAGATCGATTCCCAGACAGAGAAGTGTCGAAAATATGGTTCAGCGACGAGAAGACCTTTACGGTTGCTTCAACAATAAAAACAAAAATGACCGAGTTTATGGAAGACAGGACAAAAATTCTATCAGCCTAGATCGACTTTGCAGGGAACGTCCGCATTTTTCTCAAAAAGTCATGGTTTCCATCTTTATTTTAAAGTTAGGGAAGTCAGAGATTGTTTTTGTTGATCAAAATGCCAAAATCACTGCTGCTTATTACCAAGGAAAAATCCTTGATGTGGTACTGCCGTCGATAAGGGAGAAGTCAAGGTTGCAAGCGTGCATTGATAATGGAGGAGGGCACATTCCACATAATCTTGGACTCAATTAGGTAAATGTATAGAAAGAGAAATTTTTCTACTCGTGTCTGTATAACAGCGAATTACAAAATAATGGTTACGGTTAGCAAAAATCCACGAGATAGACCATGAAATTCTATACACGACACATATATTAATCGTACAAATAACATTTGATAACGGTAAAATTATATTGTTTAAAATATGGTTAATAGTTTTTTTGGCCCACCCTGTATATATTATAATTTTTGGAACGACAATCCGTGCAAGAAGTTTCCCTGCCTTGCATTACATACTAATAGCTTGTGATTACCTTTATTAAAAGATAAATACAGATAACTGATTCTTGTTTTACGAAAACATTTTCTTCCAACATAAATGTCTACCAATTACATTACGTTTGAATCCAACTTAAAGAGGTTGGATGGTGTCCAGTTTATGTGGATCTGAATTAGGTCCGGAGGTACATAAATAAGTGGCAGATGTCCTTTGGAATTCTTTTAGTATCAGAATTTTGTTACATTAGATATACAGGGTGTACATAAATTATCCTTACAAATGAAATTAAAATTTAATTGAATTTGTAAATATAATTTATGAACACCCTGTATATTCTCCCGTAATTTCTCAGTAAATAATAGAATATTATTTTATTTAGTTACTGAAGCTTACAAGTATTCTAAGAAGCATTGATATTTGTAATAGTTTTGATAAGTGTAAATTTTTGATCATGTGTAAAAATAGCACAAGTTTTTTGTGAATAATTTATTTAGGTCGGATTTACATTGATATTGGTCACTTTGAGCTGCTTGATTACCATTTTTAACACTTTAAACTTTAACTTTTAAAAGCGCGATGCGAATGCATGCTTTGTGGATCTTCGTAATCTTTGTGTGTGTGTGTGTGTGTGTGTGTGTGTGTGTGTGTGTGTGGTTACGTGCACAAATTGGCACCTACGTTGTGCTACATATTCGACAATTTGGGACCGTGTGTAAGCTTTTAGGACATTTACCCGGTCCCAAATTTTCTATCATGTTTATAGGCTATTTTGGAACTTCGGCTACTTATATACAAATTTTCTCGTTGGCTCCAAAATGTTGGTACGCGATGTCTAATACACACGCTTCGCCACGAGTCTTGATTGAAGTCCCGACGCATATGGTGAATTGCCAACTAGCTAGTATTATAGTCCCGTGCAGGCTACACATTTCACTGACGGAATATATATATATATATATATATATATATATATATATGTATATATATATATATATATATTATTAGTGGTGGACCGGATATCCACATCCGCATCCGCACTTCTGACTGCGGATGTTATGCGGATATTACCTCTAATAAATTATGCAATTTACAATTAAATTAGCTTATAAAGTAACTTATAAGGCCCAGTCATGCACATTTCATGTAAAGTATTAATTATTAATGAACAAACAAATATATAACCTCAAAATATAAATACCTGTTAACAGAAAATTGAATGAAACTTGTTTCATTGAATTTTGGCTGAAACTCTTGAGAAAATTATTATTTTTATCATAATGAAAACATTAATATTAATTTTAATTCTTATGCATTGCCTGCCATAAGAGTAATATCACGAAATTTGAAAATTATGTCATATATTCATAATTCTATATTATATTGATAGCTTAACTAAATATCCGCATCCGCATCCGCGGATATTGAAATTAAAGATCCGCATCCGCACCCGCATCCGCAGATGTTAAAAACTGACATCCGGTCCACCACTAATATATATATATATTATATATATATATATATATATATATATATATATATATATATATATATATATATATATTATTATTATTAGCATAACCAGGATTTAACCAAGGGAAGAGTTGGGATCCCCCAAATTATTTTGTACATATAGGTACTTGTATTTTATTATAATTTTAAATGCTTGGCTAACATTGATATATCTGCTGTATCTTTGGGAGAGCCATTGAAGGTGGTTTTAACCCCTGATAACTCCCTGGTTACGCCGTTTTATATATATATATATATATATATATATATATATATATATATTATATTATATATATATATATATATTACTGTGTGTGTGTGTGTGTATATATATATATATATATAGTATGGAAATTTATATACAGTTTAAAAATGTGTATATTGACGACAATTTCTATATATTTTATAAAATGAGTAAGACTAAAATAGGCTAATTTAATGGCATAAAGGTTAAATTAATACAGATGTGTTAACACTTGAAATTTAGAAAGTACTTCCAAAAAAATACTTACATTTTTTAAATCAGCGTAAAAATCTACATTAAATATCTTATTTTCAACAAAATCGGAAACAGTACATGAAATGGAAAAGATCCATACCTTTCAACCTTTCAAAGGTTCCGTGCGATGATTCCTCATTTCACGAAGGTCAAGCACGTCGCCCCTTCTCTTGAGTTGGCCTGGTGAAGTAGTGAGTTGGTTTCTTGTATTCTCCATCTCACATAGCCAAGTACGCCCGGCTCATCGGGGATTGTTCTGAGCCAGGCGTTTAATCTTCTTTTGAAGATGTCCACTGCAACACCATTCATGTTCCTTAGGTCTTTGGACAGCTAATTAAAAAGTTTTGGTCCTCTCACAAAAAACTATTTTCTTTCAGGGTTAAGGATGTTCCCTGTCTCGCTTTTAATTTGGGAACACGACACAGTCTTCCTTTTCTACTTTCCACTGTTGTTTGGGGAGTTACAGGGTTCAGAGTAAGATTAAGGACTAGTTTCTCCATTATTTTCCAAGTGTAAATAATGGTGTGTGCGTGTCTTCTCCTTTCCAGTGAATATAGGTTTAGTTCGCGTAACCTTTCCCAGTGTAGTGAATACTCTTATTTTAGTTTCAAGATAAATGTTAATTTTACCGTCTTGAATTTCGGAATAGTTATAAATTCATTTTAAATTAGTTACCCATCATAATTCAATTGTGAACCACATTAATACTAATTTTATGTATACTATATTATTTTATTGTATGTAAACATAATTAATTATATATCACAATTGTCAGTTAATTATTTATATTCAAATATTTATTTTAATCTAATACCATGTCCATTTTACAAATAAATAATAGAAAACCAAAGGTTATATTTTCCACCTTTGGTACTGTCGCAGTTTCGCCTAACGGACTCAATACGGCTAGTGAGATAATCACTGGTTGGCACTTAACTAGCGGCAGTGCTTATGGCTACATCATCCAGGTTAACCTATACCGGATAGATGCGCTACGGTCCCAAGCCGTAGCTTGCCTAGGCCGACGACGACGACGACGTAAACCAACAATTGGTGACCCCGGAGCTGGATTACCCCTTTTACCCGAACGACTAGGATTAGACTGTAATGTCGTTCGTGCCCATCACCCCCTTCACCCGAGCGACTAGGACTAGACTGTAACGTCGTTCGTGCCCATCACCCCCTTCACCCGAGCGACTAGGACCAGACTGTAATGTCGCTCGTGCCCTCTGCCCCTCACCCCTGCCCGTGCGCTCTGTGCCTGCGCTCGTCTCAACCTCCACTCCTTCGTTGGGAACTTGTCGTCTTGCTTGTACGTTAGCAAGCATAGGAGAAGATGCCTGACGACGCTGGTGCCATCTCCCACTTGAGCGTAAAGCTCCCCGTCTTCTGGCCGGGTGATCCATTTATTTGGTTCCACCAAGTGGAATCACAATTCAACTTGGGAAGGATCACCGCTAGCAGGACAAAATACGATCATGTTTTGTCCTCTCTACCAGCGAGCATCATCTCTGAAGTCCGTGACGTCATCGTATCTACTTCCACGAGTGAGGACCCGTACAACGATCTGAAGTCTGCCATCCTGTGCCGCACCACTGTCTCCGAGCGTGAGAAACTACATCAGTTAATCTCAAAAGAAGAACTTGGAGACCGTAAGCCCACTCAAATGCTGAGGGCTATGCAGTGCGCTCTAGGCGAACGCGCACAAACCTTCGATAAGGACATCTTTAGACAGTTGTTCTTGCAGAAACTTCCTCCATCAGCTCAGCGTGTCTTGGCCACTATGGATCCTGCTACTCCAGTTGATAAACTAGCAGAAACTGCCGACAAAGTAGTGGAGATTGACACAGCTCCGGTCAACAACGTGAACACACAATCGGAACTGGAGTTGAAAGTGAAAGAGTTAAGTCAACAACTCAACCACGTTTGTTCTCTGCTACAAAATCAACGGCAAAGAAGCCATTCTCGGTCAAGATTTACGAAGAGGCATCGTTCGAGTTCCGGGAAGATCTGCTTCTACCACTCGAAATTTGGAAAGAAGGCTAGGAAGTGCATCTCCCCTTGCAATTTTTCGTCGGAAAACCCCAGCAGCGAGTCCTAATGGCGTCTAGTACTCGCACTGCCAACCTGTTATTCATAAAGGACAGGAACTCTGGTGTCAATTTCTTGGTCGATACCGGAGCGTCAGTCAGTGTATTCCCTCAAAAATCTGGTCATACGCACTCGGAATCTCCGCCTCTATACGCTGCTAACGGTTCACGCATACCCACGTACGGTACTCAGTCGCGTGAACTAAACTTGGGCCTTCACCGATCCTTCAAGTGGATTTTCATCTGTGCTCAAGTGCAGCATCCCATAATCGGCGCTGACTTCCTCCAGCATTTCAAACTCCTGGTGGATCTTGACAAGCGACGCTTATGCGACCAGGCCACACTGCTTTCTGTTCTTGCCAAACAGGTTGCCCTTCCGGACGCCTCGAACTCTGCACTTTCCCTCGTTCCCCCTAATTCCATGTACCAGTGCCTTTTCCAGCGATATCCAGGAATTCTTCAACCGATGCAGATGGGTGATACCATTAAGCACTCCATTACCCATCACATTACAACAAAAGGTCCCCCTGTGTTTGCAAAACCCAGACGTCTTGCCCCGGACAAACTGAAAGCTGCCAAATCGGAATTCCAGCTTATGCTGGATCTTGGGATAATAAGACCTTCCAAAAGCAGTTGGTCCTCTCCCCTACACCTGGTCCAGAAGAAGTCAGGAGACTGGAGACCATGTGGGGATTACCGATTTTTGAATTCGACAACCATCCCGGACCGATATCCGGTACCAAATGTCCAAGACTTTACTTCTCTTCTCCACGGCAAATCTATCTTCAGTAAAATAGATCTCGTTAAGGCTTTCCACCACATTCCCGTAGAGCCTTCGGATATTCCCAAGACTGCAGTTGTACACCATTTGGGTTATTCGAATTTTTGAAGATGCCGTTCGGGCTACGGAATGCTGCGCAAACCTTTCAGAGGTTTATAGATGAGGTCACCAGAGGCTTAGACTTTGTTTATGCCTACATCGATGATTTGCTTGTGGCCAGCTCAACGGAAGAGGAACATAAGGAACATCTTTCACTCCTCTTTCAACGCTTAGAACAATACGGTGTTACTATTAATGCATCTAAGTGTGTGTTTGCACAGCCAACCTTGGAATTTCTTGGTCACACGATTTCGCAGCACGGAATTACCCCCCTTCAGGACAAGTGTGAAGTGATAAAAAATTACCCAATGCCAAATAATCAGCGTGAGTTACGTCGGTTTCTAGGTTTGGTAAATTATTACCACAAGTTCATTAAAAACTGTGCCAGTGTTCTTGCTCCTCTACACGCTATGATCACACACAAACGCAAGGTAACGAAATTGTTATGGTGTAGCGATAGTTTACAGGCGTTCGACAATGCCAAAAATGCTATCAATAGTGCATTATCTCTGTCATTTCCTATCAGTGATGCCCCCCTAACTCTGACGGTCGATGCATCAGATGTTGCGATCGGTGGTGTGTTGGAACAAACCATTAACGGTCAACAAGCACCCATCGCGTTTTACTCGAAAAAGCTGCAGCCAGCCCAAACGCGTTATAGTGCTTTCGGACGTGAACTTCTTGCTATTTACTTAAACGTGAAGCATTTTCAACATTTCCTTGAAGGCCGACAGTTTTGTGTTTTTACCGACCACAAACCTTTGGTCACTGTCTTCAATAAAAACAGCTGTAACCACTCTCCCAGAGTCATCAGGCAACTCGATTATATCTCGCAATTTACCACAGATATCCGCCACATCAAAGGTGTCTTGAACACTCCAGCGGATGCACTTTCAAGAATAGAGATTACTTCTGTTACCCTCAGCTCTACACTGTGGAATGCTATTGCACAGGATCAAGATAAGGATACGGAACTACAAGACCTGCTCAGAGAAGACTCCACTCACTCACTTTCCCTCAAGAAAATGAGTATGCCAGGATTGTCTGTGCCCCTCTATTGCGACGTATCAACAGCTGCTATTCGCCCTTATGTCCCTCCATGTCACAGAAAAGCAGTATTCATGGATCTTCATAAGCCCTCCCATCCTGGTATCCGTGCTTCGCAACACCTGGTTACCTCTCGCTTTGTTTGGCCCTCGATGCGGAAGGATGTCAAACATTGGACCAAAACGTGCCTTGCCTGCCAGCGTGCCAAAGTCCAAAGGCACACCAGGTCCCCCTTTGACGCATTCCCGCCCCCATCCCAGCGATTTGAGATAATTCATGTAGACATTGTTGGCCCTCTTCCAGTGATTCAAGGCCAACGTTATCTGCTCACCTGTCTCGACCGCTTTTCCAGATGGCCTGAAGCCATCCCACTTCCTGATATCCAAGCGGACACTGTTGCAAGAGCCTTTCTTCATGGATGGGTATCAAGATTTGGATTGCCGACAAAAGTCATCACTGACCAAGGTCGCCAATTTGAGTCTTCGCTTTGGAAGAAGTTTACCAGCTTGTTGGGTACAGTACATGCGCATACCTGTGCGTATCATCCGCAAGCTAACGGCCTCGTCGAACGCTTCCATCGCCAGCTGAAGTCATCCCTTATGTGTCACGAAGACTCCCATTGGATGGATAAGCTTCCACTCGTGTTGCTTGGTATTCGCTCTGCATTTAAGAGTGATCTGAAGACTACAGCGGCTGAACTAGTCTATGGAACAACACTACGGCTACCAGGTGGCTACTTCACTGCAGGGATAAGTCATGTGATCCTACGGAATTCGCTCAAACACTTTCTCTCACATGCAGTCCCTTCAGCCTGTTCCCCCTCGATTGACTAGCCAACAGAACATCTTTGTTTCCCCAGCCCTCCAGTCTTGCACCCACGTTTTCGTTCGTGTACCTGTCCCAAAACGGCCTCTCCAATGTCCATATGACGGACCCTATGAAGTTCTCCGACGTACGCGCAAATCATTTCTCATCCAGCGCGGTTCCAAGGTCGACAAGGTTTCTGTCGATCGTCTTAAGCCTGCGTTTTTGGAATCAACCTTAAGTGCGGTACAAGTAGCTACCAAAAAGGTTCAGCGGAAATCTGTGTCGTTCGGAACTCTTTGAACTTCCTCTCTGGTGGGGGAGTGTGTAGTGAATACTCTTATTTTAGTTTCAAGATAAATGTTAATTTTACCGTCTTGAATTTCGGAATAGTTATAAATTCATTTTAAATTAGTTACCCATCATAATTCAATTGTGAACCACATTAATACTAATTTTATGTATACTATATTATTTTATTGTATGTAAACATAATTAATTATATATCACAATTGTCAGTTAATTATTTATATTCAAATATTTATTTTAATCTAATACCATGTCCATTTTACAAATAAATAATAGAAAACCAAAGGTTATATTTTCCACCTTTGGTACTGTCGCAGTTTCGCCTAACGGACTCAATACGGCTAGTGAGATAATCACTGGTTGGCACTTAACTAGCGGCAGTGCTTATGGCTACATCATCCAGGTTAACCTATACCGGATAGATGCGCTACGGTCCCAAGCCGTAGCTTGCCTAGGCCGACGACGACGACGACGTAAACCAACACCAGTAATTTAGTTCTTTGTACCCCTTGATCTTGGCTGTGAAGCTTCTCTGAATCCCTTCTAGCTGTCTAATGTATTATATATATATATACACACAGTGCTTTTTTTCTAGAAAAAAAGGTACCGGTACTTAGATTTGACGGACTCCTAGTTTGAGAGGGGGTCCTAAGAAATATGCTCTATACTGCATTATGCGCTCCATACTAAAAACATTTGCTTTATCAATTGATATGTGATCGTTTTCCAAGAACGCTGAAATCGATTATTTCATTTTTTTTTTTTTTAATAACGGATTTTTTCATTTTTTGAAAAAAGGTGCCTGGTACTGCGCACTGTATAATATATATATATATATATATATATATATATATATATTTTAGGTGAAAGTCATTAATTTCGTGGAAAACCCTGAAGTCTGATTTTACCATTAATTTTTAATCGACGCCATAACCTCAACTGGAGGAACAGAGTTGACTCTGTTTATTCAAGAATGATGTTACCAGAAATTAGTGAGATAAAAGTTCACTCCATTTATGCAAAATATCAGTTTACCTTTGGTAAAATTAACTCTCCACTCCGTCCTAATGTGGGCAACAAGATGAGACATCTACATTTTGTGGAGGATTGTCCATTTTATCACTTATAAAAGACTCTTACCTTTGAATCATACCAGATATGTTTGCTTAACATGCTAAAAATGAGTGAGTTTGGGAAATTTGCCGCACTCATCAAACGTACTGCTAGTAGATTAGCAGCAGAGTAGTAGATGAGCAAACTCTCCACTGGAAATTATAAGCTAACTATTCCTTGGAATCTCCGAGATAAAACTACAGATTAACTATACTAACCAGAAATAATACTTCCATAAAAACTAATCTGGTTAAACATAGCTGTTGCTAAGGTTTTTTTTTTAAGGAACTGTCAGGTTATCTGCAATGAATCTTAAGTCATTAGAACAACCATTGTACAATTATCACAAATTTCATTTCTGTGTCAATTAAAGATTAATCCTATTTTGAAATGTACCTGGGAACGTCTGGTTGCTAAGGCCTATCGTTCTGTCTAGTTACTGTACTGTAATTTGTAATAATAAAACTATATACACAGGGTGTCCGGGCTTAAATGGCAATAAAATACATTTATAATGTTTTATTTTAATGTCATTTAAGCCCGGACACCGTGTATATGTATATATTTATTTATTTATGGTTTGGACAAAATAATGGAAAACTTCTATCTTTCACTATATTTATTGCATTATTTTATAACTTTAAAGGAGTTGGACTACCATGAACTGACAAAAGCGTCTGTGCAACCGATTCACAACCTGTGGTACGCGTACCACCGATGATACATAGAATTCCTTTAGATGGTACGCAAAAGGGTTATAAATACGCAGCTTGCAAATTCATAATTATTTCGATGATAATGTTTTCAAAAGTGATATTAGCTGTAGATGAATAACTCGCAGCTTTTCCGACTACGAGCTCGCATGCTATCCAATTTGCCAACCAAGTAAATTTCAAATTTTTTAAGGATAACGTGCAAGGCCAAAATCAAGATTTTCACTCAGTGCAAATGTCGATAAATATCATTAAAAAATAAATATGAATTTTTAGATAAACGTAAATTTCAAGATTAAATACTACAGTCCCCTCCCTAAGGTATGATATGAAATTCAATACATCAACGGCACATCATTACTCACAAGTAGTATGCGGGTTTCATTTAACTTTTATCAGCCAAACTTAAAAAGTTTTAGGGTGGTGCAACTCTTTTGGCCAAAGCCAGCCTTGGCCAAAAGAGTTGAATCGCCTTAGAATCCAACTTTTTTTCGTTCCTTGAGTCACGTCACTGTCAGAGAGTTTTAAATGACATTAAATTTATATGTATAAGGCTTCTTCTTTTATGTCTCTATAAGACTTTAAAAGAAAGCACCAGGAAGAAGAATTAAAGCGTATACAGCTTTGGCCAAAAGAGTAGCATGATAAAAATAGTGGGTAAATTTGTTGGGGGCCACCCTGTATGTAATTGTTTTTACACAAGGACAATTTATATAATATATTTCCTTTAATCCGTATAAATAAAAAAAAAAGAATCTTTTCGAAAATTCATAATTACAAACAAAGAAATGGAATTTGATCTTTGATTTATTATCATGGAGAGCTCTCAATCTTTGTCATCAGCTGATATTTCTGCCATTAATAGATGATATATGATTATTAGCTTTTCAGTCCATAATTGGCAGCATTCTTTAAACAATAACAATCTCGTATAGAAAACGGAGTCTGTGTACTTTTATATACATATATATATACAGTATATATATATATATATATATATATATATATATATATAATATATATATATATATATATGTGTGTGTGTGTGTGTGTGTGTGTGTGTGTGTGTGTGTGTGTGTGTGTGCTTATATATATAATATATATATATATATATAAATAAAATTATTTACAGAGGGTTGACAAAAATAAATAGACACCGACCACGATGATTGTCCTCAAGAACAAATGAAAAACTCGTGAATGGAATGGCAGAACGTGTGTCAGCTTTACATAATGGAAAGGGGAAAGCAACACGATCCTAAATATATTGATTCAATAAATGTTATTATTTATTGACTTTTATTATCAAATCAAAAACTATAGAAAAATCGAAGTTGTTTATATACTTTTATCAACCCTCCGTAGATCTTTAGAGCGCATGAATTCAGGTCATGTGAAGCTAGTAGAGGGACTAATAATAATAATGATAATAATAATAATAATAATAAAATTATAATAATAAAGTTTTTGTTTTCCACTATAATATTAAAAAGACACTATACACGTATACCTGTTTTAAATATTAATTGCGAACGTTAAATTTAATTTCTATTAAATAATTTACAGTGTCTCTCTTTTTATTTTAAAAAGTGTCATTCTCCTGAAGTGTCTCCTGGAACGCAGAGAAAGAGCTCACCGCAAAGTCTATCCTGGAAACTGGAACGTCTTGCGAGAGAATTGCCAGAGATGGCCCTGTCCATCTTCCAGCTCTTTTGATGGAAAGGCCGGACAGCCTCGAGCCCCTGGAAAATTGGACGTTCCAGATCCCTGCTTTCTTGGACGCCTGTCACTCCAGTTCGCAAGACACTGGAAGATCTGAACCAAGATCTGGAAAGGAGGTGAACGGAGTAAGCGGAGATGTTTGGATGGAATGTTGCGTGGGAAGATCTTAAAGGAGAGAGGTAAAGAGGAGGATAAAGAGTAAAATTTGGGTATGGAATAAAGAAAAATGTAAGTTTTTACGCTATAATTAACGAGTAATAATTATTAATAAGCGGGTATTACACAAAGACTTTTATAATATATACTACGATTATCTTATTTTTATTAGTGAGTAATAAAATAACAAAACTAAGATTTTAACTTTACAGTACAACATACTCGTATATACTTACTTTATAATACTTTATGAGGGTTTGAACGACGGTTCAAGATCGATCCGCGGTCGACCTCTCTGCAGCATCCCGCCTCATTTGCATCATGTATATATATATATATATATATATATATATATACAGTGGCGCTCATAAGTATTCGTACAGAAAAATATTTTAGTTATATTTATCCATATTTTTTATACCATGCAAAGGATAGTTATGAAAAATTTACCATTTGTTTGGAAAATTTTAATAAATAAAAAGTTTAGTTTAACTCCACCATATAAAATATAAAACGTCAAAGAATAATTAAAATTATTTATTCACATAAAATATAAGTACTTAAAAAAAATATTTAATTATTATTATTTAATAATTTAATGTTCAATTAGTTAATATAATATTTAATAATTCAATATTTAATTATTTAATTATTATTTAAGTACATATAATGTAAGACATCAAAGAATTATAAAATTCTTTACAAAATTATTTAATACTTTGTGCGTCCACCGAGAGCTTGAAGAATTAAAATTTTTATCAGTGGTTAACTGTTTAGTGATTAGAAACCGTTGGTAATTCTGAATTCTAGAATTTTCTCCGTGAATCTTCATGGAAGACGGATGTCTTTACGAGTCATTAGTAAGCAATAGGTCGTCGTGGTAAAGACCCGTCTACTGATCTTAAGAGATCTATTATTGCTGCATACCAGTCTGCAAAGAGTTATAGGAAGAGAGGAGAAGAACTTCGAATTCTATTTACGACGGTTGCTGCAGTTATAAAGAAATGGAAAGGCTTTGGAACAATCAAAATTCTACCAAGGTGTGGGCGACCTTGCAAGATTTCAGAACGTACAACAAAACGGATTGAAAGAATGGCTGTTGCGAATTTACGAGTGATTGCGGGTGATATTTGCTAAACATTAAGACTGTCTGAAATCGATGATCATCCCTCTACTGTAAGTCATACATTGAGAAAGAATGGCTTGCATGCAAAAGTTGCACGAAGGAAACCTCTGCTACGAAAATGCACAAAGAAACTCGTTTAAATTATGCCAAGGATAATGAAAATGATGGATTTGCATTCTGGAAGAAAGTTGTTTGGGCAGACGAGACCAAAATTGAATTTTTCGGGAACAACGAGCAACGGTATGTTTTGTGAAAATCAAATACTGCATTCGAGGAAAAAAAATCCTTCCTATGATTAAAGATGGTTCTGGTAGTTTGCTTCTTTGGGAATGCTTTACTGCTTCTGGTCCAGGAAAGCTTGTTGTCATCAATGGATTCTAAAATTTAAAGAAATATCAGGAAATTTTAGAAGAAAATGTATTACCTTCAGTTCGGGAGGTACTAATGGGTCGCAATTGGGTACTGCAACAGGATAATAATCCAAAATATAAAAGTAAGAGTACTATGAAATGGCTTAAAAAAAATTCAAGCTTCTCAAGTGGTCTAGTCAAAGCCGAGATCTCAATTTAATCGAGAATTTATGGTTTGATTGGAAAAAAGTTGTCCGTAAGAGAAACCCTTCGAATCTGAACGAATTGCAACACTTTTCTCTAGAAGTATGGGCTAAGGTTTCTATTGAGAGTTGTCGAAAATTTTTTTGTGCTAATTTTTCCAAACAAACGCTAAACTTTTTATAACTATCCTATGCATGATACAAAAGATAAAGACGAATATAAATGAAATATTTCTCTGTACGAATACTTATGAGCGCCACTGTATGTATATATATATATATATTTTTTTTTTAATTGGAGTTGTTTAACCGCCTTCGCAACATCTAAGGTCATATGACGGAGGGGACCTACAGCTTTACGTGGGATCCGAACCACGGGTCGCTACATAATCTGGATACGGAGGACGGTCTCCCATCCAACTACTACCCAGACCCAATATCACTTAATTTCGCTGATCTCCGGGAAGCGGTGTTACGGCATTGGCCACGACGTAACCCATATATATATATACAGTATATGGGATGAATTTCACAATTAAACACGTGAAGTGAATGAATGATGCAAACCCACGAGGAAAAAGAAAAATGATTCCAAGGCCTTTCGTGTATTCAGAAGTACAACTCGTCAGGGAATGAAGGGAGAAGGCGAGATGACAAAAATATATACATATGTACAACGGGACAGAGAAATAAAAAGACTAGCCCATGATTAACAAGAGGTGATTAAAGGCAAAAGATATTTTAACAGAATATTGTCAATTTTATACATTCCCGCACTGTTATTGAAATTATTTTTAAAATGGATGAATGCACATTCTAGAATATTCCTTTCAATTATATCTGTGTTTTTAACGAGCGCTTTAGAACTATCCCACTTAATACTATGGTTACATCTGTACATATGGTTAAACAATGCATTAGAATTATTTGCTGTTCTACACGCATATTTATGCTGTTTTACCCTAATATCTAACGTTTTTCCCGTTTGACCTATATATACTGAGTTACATACATCAAAACTTACCAGTTTGAAATTAGGGTCATTAGGAAACTTCAGTTTGTCAATAAGATCCATGTAAAAGACCTAAAAACACTTAAAAATAACGATTCATTACATATTACTAAAGTGAACAAATCTAATTCGATCGTCATCATGGACAAAAACAGTTACAATGAAAAGATAAATTGAGTGACCGCAATACGTACAAACCTCTAAACAGAGACACATTGGAAGATGTTAATAAAATGTTTAAAAGAAAATTAAGAGAAATTTAAAAAACTAACTATGATGGGCTTTCTAAACAGTTTCTTAGTATCAATTTGTCACTACCATATTTGTACGGTTTAGTAAAGCACACAAGGTTAACAATCCCATGAGGCCTATTGTTAGCTCAGTAGGCTCCTTAACCTATAAGTTATCTAAATGGTTAGTTAGTTTATTAACGCCGTTAGTAGGCTCTATTTCCACATCACATTGTAAATAGCATGGATCTTATTGACAAACTGAAGTTTCCTAATTACCCTAATTTCAAACTGGTAAGTTTTGATGTATGCTCGTTATTCAAAAAAGTCCCTGTTGATGACCTACTTGATTGTTTTAAAAAGATTGTAAATTTCAGTTTGAAAATAAGTTTTATGCTATGTCGTTTGGATTGGCGATGGGAAATCCCTCTCACCTGTATTATCTAATACCACGCTTCTCAAACTAGGGGTCGCGTAAATATTATTGGGGGTCGCAGAAACATTTGAAAATATTATTTTTTTCATAAATATACAGTGTTAGTACCTATTGCTTTTATGACATTGAGTGAAGGGTCGCGAAAAAATTTGTCTGGTCCAAAGGGGTCGCAAGTGAAAAAAGTTTGAGAAGCCCTGATCTAATATATACAGTATGTGTGGAATTTTTTGAAAGCAGAATTTTCCCTACTATTGTTAATTTGAACCTTGTTTGGTACCGGTATATAGATGATGTTTTATGCCTTTGGCCTAACAATTTGGATGTTGACTTATTTCTTGGTAGGCTCAACAATTTAGTCCCATCTATTTAGTTCAGTGTTGAAAAAGAAAATGATGGATGCTTATCTTTTCTGGATCTAAAATTTTCGAGATGCTTGAATCAGTTCAAATTTGAAGTTTTTCGTAAGCCTACTAATAATAACTCTTATGTCATTTTTATTCTACCCATCATCCCTCGATAAAATCTCCTATTTTCTCTGCTATGTTTCTTTGAACAATGAGAGTTGTCAGTCCTGAATTTTTAGATTCCGAGTTATGCAATATCATGAATATTGGTACTAAATTATGTTATTCTAGTTCATTTCTAGTTAACTGCCTCAGGAAAGCTAAGAATAGCTATTATAATAGTGTAAATGTAAAGGAATATCTTAAAGCAATTGGCACCAACGAAGTCTTTAAGCATAATAATACTTTAAATCACGCCTAATAAAGAATAGCCCGGATAATGCAGTTGGCTGAGTGTATTCGATCAGATGTACACAATGTAATTCAATATATATATATTATATAGGTCAAACGGGAAAAACGTTAGGTATCAAGGTAAAACAGCATAAATATGCGTATAGAACAGCAAATAATTCTAATGCATTGTTAACCATATGTACAGATATAATCATGGTAACAAATGGGATAGTTCTAAAACGCTCGTTAAAAACAAAGATATAATTGAAAGGAATGTTCTAGAATGTGCATTTATCCATTTTAAAAATAATTTTAATAACAGTGCGGGAATATATTATAAAACTGACAATATCCTGTTAAAATACCTCTTGCCCTTAATCAACTCTTGTTAATCATGTTCTAATCTTTTATTTCTCTGTCCCGTTATACATATGTATATATTTTCGTCATCTCGCCTCCTCCCTTCATTCCCTGACGAGGTGTACTTCTGAATACACGTCGGCCTTAGAATAATTTTTCTTTTTCCTTGTCAGTTTGCATCATATATATATACACACACACACACAGTATATACAATATATATATATATATATATATATATATATACACAGAGTATATACAATATATATATAATATATATATAAATAATGCAAACTCACAAGGAAAAAGAAAAATGATTTCAAAATCTTTCGTGTATTCAGACGTACACCTCGTCAGGGACGAGGTATACTTCTCAATACACGAAAGACCTTGGAATAATTTTTATTTTTACTTGTGGGTTTGCATCTTCATCCATTTCACGTGTTTAATTGTGAAAGTCATATATATATTTATTTATTTATTTATTTATTTAAGAATTCATGCCTGTAGTTTGTTTCCCTTAGATCTTTGCAGAAAATCGAAGATTGTATAACGAGAATTAGTCTTTTGAAAGAGCAGCAGTGGATAGTCTTTTAAAGTCACAAAACTTCTGTGTTCTTTGTTTAAAATGACAAGAAAATACTCAGCTTTGCAACGATACAAGGTGACCGTTTGGATGGATCCTGTAGGCTCAGTGACACTCATACAACTCTTATCCCGAAGTTATTTCAATGTGCACCATGCTCCTGAGGCAAGAATCATACGTAACACGTGTAAAAAATTACCAAACTGGTTCGTTCATTGACAACTATCGCAGTGGACATCCGATGTCAGCTCAAACAGAAAGGAACCAGCAAATGGTCGAGGAAGCCTTTTCTCTTAATGAGACTAAATCCATCAGATATACAGCTTTGGGCTGAACATAAGGTACTCTACCGTTCAACGGTTTCACGAGAAAGACATTGAAATAAAACTATACAAAATCCAGATGAGGCATGAATTACGTGATACAGATCAAGACCAAAGAGTGGAAATGTGCTACGAGACCCTTCTTTATCATTTTTAACACGAGCGAGATACACCAGTACTTAATGTTTAGTGTGCTCAGCCGGGCAAAAGAATCAGTGGGCCTTTCCCCACCCACTCCCAAGATGTTGACGAACAGACAACGAACGTCACTGGGAAAAATGATTATGAAATGCTCCAGCAGTTTGCCTTGTCTCAGTTAGAATTCTTTGGCCTCGATAAAATTATCTTTCAACAGGACGAAGCTGCACCTTATCTCTTACTTCAGGCGCGACAGCTCTTAAATTAGCACTTTCTCGATCGGTAGATTGGGAGACTGACTCCTTGAGTTCCATGGTCATCCGATCTGACCCCAAACTTCTGCCGATTTCGAAGAACGAGTTGTTAATAAAGTTGTGCTAACACGGTTAGCTCAAGTGCATTGAATTTGGTGGTACGCATTCGGAAGTCGTTTGAAGGTTAGAAAAAATTTAAATCGAAACTCTTTCTTTTGCAAGACATAATACTTTCTATTGATTTAATTGAAGACATATTGGCTTTGTGTGAATTTCCTTTATTTTTCTAAATAAATATACTATAAAGTTTTTAAACTAAGCTAAACTAAGCAGGGACTTTTGAGTCACTACACATCCACATATATATATATATATATATGAAAGCGCTTGAGCACCACTCTGTGTTTCTTTTCCTTCGTGGTTTTATTCATATATATATATATATATATATATATATATATATATATATATATATATATATATATTATATATATATATATCGTGCACTATGGATGTTAGAGAAGTTAATCCATTAATTCTAACTTTAAGGAAAGAGATATCTAAAGAACAAAGTGGAAAAGATGAAACTCGATAGAAATGGCTAAAAATGAAACAATCTATCCATGTATATTTACTATAACCAGACGCTAATTGTCTCTTAAAAACTTAAAAACGATATTTATGCTTATTTCCTTTTAATTCGCGCTTTCCGTTTTCCGCAGTTATAAAACAATCACAGCTACATTACTTAACAATCTACGACCTTTCTATCCGTATAGCTCCCCTCCCCCCCCTTTTTTTTTCTTTTTTTAACTGCTCTTCTTCTTCTTCTTAGGGTGCTACGCCGAGGAATATAGGATAAAGATAACGCTATTATGTTTCAGTATTAAGTCCCATTTTTTTACGAGTTGTCTGAAATAAAGGGTCTTTTGCAGTTAAATTTTATAATAGAAATGCGCGAGTGTTGTTTTTCTTTTGATGGGGTGAGGGTGAGGGGGGGGGGTGAGGGCGGTGAGGGAGAAGTTAACATTTGTGTTAAAGATGTTTCGGTGTACAAGAAGAAGTTATCCTTTTTATGAGTGCACTGATGATCGAGTGGTAGTTTAATATTATATATATATATATATATATATATATATATATATATATATATATATATATATATATATATATATATACTGGTTAGATATAGGTTATTTGATTATTTGTCTTTGTGTGAATGATTTGTTCCAAATTAACTATTTTTCGTGTGATCTCACTGCATTTGCACTGTATTACCATTATTTATAATGGTAATAATTTTTTTTTGTGTATATATATATATATATATATATTATATATATATAGATATATATATATATATATATATATATACCTTACAACCTTACAACCTTACAAAGGTTCCACGTGATGATTTCTCATTTCGCGAAGGTCAAGCGTGTCGCCCCTCCTCTCGAGTTGGCCTGGTGAAGTAGTGAGTTGGATTCTTGCGCTCTCCACCTCACATAGCCAGGTACGCCCGGCTCATCGGGGATTGTTCTGAGCCAGGCGTCAAGTCTTCTTTTGAAGATTTCCACTGCAACTCCCTTCGTAATTTATATATATATATATATATATAAATGTTGCATCTTTTAATGCTGCTTTTATAAACTTTGTTCTTAAGTGTTTCCTTTAAATCTTCTGTAATAGAACCTTTATCTTATATCTCCAATGAAAATATATTAAAATTCCAATTGTACTCCACGGTTTAAAACGGAATATGAAAAAGAAGGGAAAAATAATGAATATTTCACGGGATTTCAGAGTAAGAGATTCCAAATACATTACCTTATTAAAAATAATTAAAATATTTTTTACTGTTTATTGGTTGACTTCACCGCGTCTTCTTAAAAGTAATTTTCGAGTTAGAGAATACGAGGTTTGGCGCATTGTTTCATCTTCATAAGATTCTCGCTATTACCTCTCTTTCTAATGATCAGAATTCACTTGAATCCCGAGTAATAAAGCCGACATGAGAGGGATCTGCCCGAGTAATATTCATTCTTTTTATCTACTTCTAAATTCATGACTCATTAAAAAAATAAGTCTAAGTAAAATATTAGAGTCCATCTATTATTCCCATAGCCCATTCAGTTGATCCCAAAACTCATAACATTATTTTTGTTTTTCATTCTCTTCTCTCGCTATTATTTCTTGGTCTTCCCTCTACCAACCAGCCATTACGGGCTAATGACCCCCCATTGAAACTATTATCACAGTTGTATCAAACCCTTCCTCCCCCTCTCACTCTCTATTTCACTCTCTCAGCCTCCCTATCTCTTTCTCTCTATCCCCACCCCGTTTACTCACCAGTACACACTCTCCTCTGACGCACTCTTTCTGTTTCTTGATCTTTTTCAATGAGATTTGGAAGAAATTTCCGAGCTTGTGAACAGGTTTTGATAGTATTTAAAATGTCACAATAACGATTATTTTCCCCATTAAATTGATAATATAAATAATATCTAAAGAGATAATACAAATATCTAGAGTAAATTCTTTTAATTTTTTCATTCTTCTAGAATTGCGCAATCACGCCAATAATGTTCAGTAGAATTGAAATTTATTCATCTCTCTTAATTACTAATATGATGTACAGTTCCATTTTAAAATGCAAGATCTATTAACTGTAAAATGACACGCAGCTTCTCTTACATATTTTCTGCATATTAAAGATACAATATTAAAAGCATAAATTTTTTAAAAATTCACTACACAAAATACATTAGAATAAGGTAATGGATGTTCAGAATCATCCGATTTCAAAAGGAATTGGCTTTAAAGAGCAAAGGAAGGAGGGAGAGGGGGAAGAAGAAGAAGAAGAAGAAGAAGAAGAAGAAGAAGAGGAGGAGGAGGGAAAGGAATAGAATTAAGAAGAGGGGGAAGAAAAAGAAGACGAATAGGGAGAGGATTAATAGGAGGAGGGAGTGGAAGGGGGAAGGGAAGAAGAGGAAGAGGAGGAGGAGGGGAGGGAGGAGGAGGGGAGGGAGGAGGAGGGGGAGGAGGAGGAGGAGGAGGGGGAGGAGGAGGGGAAGGAGGAGGAGGGGGAGGAGGAGGGGGAGGAGGAGGAAGAGGAGGAGGGGGTAGGAAGAGGAAGAATAGGTGATGTTATTTATTTTTTATGATTCAGCAAGAGATATAGTGTCTCGCAATATCAAGTATTTAGGGGAGACGATGCATACCTGCAACGGAATGATGACTAGACATACATACGCCATTTTTCTCTCTAAGTTTTCTGTTGCATACTACATGTATGCATGAGTTTTTAAATATTTTAAGAATGTCAATAAATCTTTAAGAATGAAAAAACAGACCTATCTCTCTTACAGTTCTTAACTGTAAAATGCAATTTATACCCTTGAAACAATTGTCGTTTATTAAACGCTCAGGAACGTTTTATGGGCGTTTTATATAAGCGTTTATGAACGTTTTACTGAACCTAACTTTATTTGCTGGGTACTGTTCATGCAACTTAGAAATGTGACCATTGTCGGGTATTTAACAAAAACAATGTAAGATAGTAATAAATTTCAGTAACTGTAGCAGTTATGAATGAATCTGAGGAGAGATGTAATCATGGAGTTGTTAAATGAAGCTTATCTCATGATCAGGACTTTTAAGAACTTTTACGAATAATTATTAACGATAATCAAAACAAGGCTTTATTTCGTATTACCATAATGACTTTTATTCGTATAATCACTTTATATCTGTTCTTAATTGTAAAATAAGGTTGGAATATCTTATTAAATCTTTTTTTATAATCTTCAGACGTAAAAAACACCCTCAAATACAGACTGTTTTCTTCAAAGAGACATTTTATTCAGACTGCTTTCAGAATAAATTAAAAACAACAACTTTTAACAGATTGTTTTAGTAATTCCGTAGTTTAACTTGCAAATTAGTTCAGGAAATTTAACGTTGCAAATTATTATTAAAAAAAAAAAAAAGAACTCACAACATTTAGACCACATATCGTCGAGTAACGCAAATTATCAAATAATTAAATCGTTTCTGTTTTGTTTATTACGCCACAACTTAAAAGTATACCTAACCTAACCTAACCTAACTTGCCATGTTTAGAACGACCTCTACAATAAAAATAAAAGCAAAATTAATTTGCAACATTTAAACACAACTTAAAAGCACAACTACCTAATTTACGACATTAAACTACAAGATTACCATTTTTTTCTTTCAGAGAACATGAATTACACTTAAAATACTGAAGACACTGAGGTCGTGGGTTCGACTCCCGATGATGCTGGTTAACGCAGGAGTTAACGAAATGGGTGGCGTGAGCGCTATATACCAGTTTCTGGCTCTCCTTACTGAATTATTAGTACACTTAAAATAAAGAGAAAATAGGGATAGCAATTGCTTAACATCAAGTATTTCTTACACTAACCACATGTCTTGCCAGAAAGGTAAGGAATTTTTATATAAAGTCATGGTCATTTTTTGGTGGCAAAGTTCAGCTGAAGTTTTTTGTAGAACTGCCAGAGATATGGAAGGTGTTTGTGATGAGTGTTGTCTCAAACGTGTTCGATGGGGTTCATGACAGGGCTTTTAGGAAAGAACATACTGTACAGCCGCTTTTGCTCCTTCAGTGAGTCATTATTTTGGAAATATGTCATGTGTATAGACCGAAATTTGTAAAAATACATATCCAGATGCCAATGTGAGAGATTAGTGCATATAAATTATTGATGTCAGCTCATATATTTGAATATTTTGCACGACTCACGGGAAGTTCTTAATTTGTGCCACCTTATTATTAGTACCTGTAGAAAATATCTTGAAAATATCCGTTCTACAGCCTACAATTTGATCCTCTCTCTCACAAGCGACACAACCTGACATCGGAAAATATTGAAAAAATGCTCGTCTCGTACTGTGGGGCAAATATCTGCATAAATGAATAAAATTATATTTTATAAGTTATAGTAATATGAAGCACGAAATATTTTTGTTTTAAAAAGAATAATTACATATTTCAAACTTTTTACTAAATATTTTTCATTTTATAGTGTATAGATAGACGCATGCATAGTTTCATGGTTTTTGTCGCATATAAATCTGGTTTCTAGTCGTGTGACATAGTCTTTTTGGCAGTATATATACGTCTCTAACTGCCAAAACCCCTGTAGAAACAGTAGGAAGAGATAAATCTTAAGAATGGATAGTACGTATTCGGATGCGACACGTCCGAAAACGGAATAGACCTCCAATACGTCATAGATCTACAGTATGATAATTTCCGTTGATCATTTTAATCGTCGCCTTACTTAAGAAACTATGAGCATACAGGAGTTTTGACTAAGCCGAAAGTCCATTGTAAATCAGTTTTTACATCTACAAAAATGAATACGCAGCTGCTGGTTTTTTTTTGGGTGGATAGGGAAACGGGGGGGGGGGGGAGAAATACCATAACCAAATCGCTGTTTAATTTTCACCAGTTTTTAAACAATTAATTTTTTTTCATCCTAATGAATATATAAACTTCGTTACAGACACTTCACTAATTGCAATTGCTTTCTTACTCAAAATATTATTTAAAAAAAAACTAACTGAAATGCATTTTATATTTGCATTTTTTTTTTCTCAATTTTGTTCCGAGAGTTAGAAGCTGGTCAAGAATGCTGTAGTTTGCGTGGCCATAATCTCCGCATTTGAAAATTTCAAATACTACAAATACTACTACTACTACTACTACTACTACTATTACTACTACTACTACTAATAATAATAATAATAATAATGATGATAATAATAATAATTTATTAATACGGATTAGTAATGCATTCCAATTTAATTTTAAATTTCACCGATTATGCGTTAATGATACTTTTCAATTGACGTCAATATTGACGTCAGTTATGCAATTACATTTTTCTTATTGATAAATATAAATATTACATTTTTTATTATTATTATTATTATCATTATTATTATTATTATTATTTTAATTATTATTATTTTAATTATTATTTTAATTATTATCATTTCAATTATTATTATTTTAATTATTACACTATTAAAATAATTTTAACGTAGAACGTACAAATGCTAATTGAACTATTGATATTCATTTTTATTTAATTTGGCCCTTTAGCTTTAGGCTTTGCTGGGCTCTTAGATTGATTAAAAAATAAAGACATTTTATTTTACGGGTAATTATGATTAAGTAATATAGAGTAAATAAATATTATTAGTAAAAAATATTAATTAATTTAGAATACACAGACGAACTTTTAGTTGGATATGAGAAATGAAGTTACGCAATATATTTTTAATCTTAAAAGTCGTGTACATATTTAATCTTAAAAGTCATTATTATTATACGTATAAATACAGTATACAGAGGTGATAGTTAAATATGAAAAATGGGACGAGCAATGTAGTATGTATATTTAATCTTAAATGACGTTAGTATTCTTTTATTCGGAGAAATTGCAATTTTTTTTAACCTTGTAATATTTGTGATATCAGTGCTTAAATCAATCCTTAGTTTCAATCGAACGAAAATGGGTGATTTATGGAATGAAGACAATTCAAATTGAGGAATGACATATCTAGTTCTACTCCTGGTCTCGTATGAGTGAATTTTTTGATGAATTACAAAAGATTTATTTATTCAATGTAAGTTAATGATTTTGTTCATACATTTGTAAATGTTCCATTTTCATTATACCTTCGATCGTTAATCATTTTAACTCTCTGAATGCTTTTGAATGATCATGAAAATTAACCTCAGATAATATGTTTATTGCTCGTTTTAAAATAACACTGTTTAAAGCATTGTTAGCCGAATTACCCTATGCAAGGCTGCAGTGTATCATATAAGAAAGTACAAAAGTATGATACAGAGTCAATAAAACCTGTTTAGGGATTATATGCCTAAGTTTAAGCATTGTAGCAACACTCCTAGAAATGTTTTTTAGAAATATAATTTTCATGGTTTCTCCACCGCAAGTTCTTGTCTAGTTACATTCTTTTAAATCGATTTCTCTGACATTCAGTTCATCAAGATACACATTTCGTTTGCCTCTGAAAATCATGAAATTTACTGTATTGGTATTTAAAAAAGTTCATGAGTGGTCAGCCACTCCTAAATTTAGCAAATTCTGTATTGATGTATTTCCTTCGCTGTATTAACATCTTTGCAAGAAAAAGACGCAGTTGTATATCGTCTGCAAACATTATGAGGTTGAGTATATAGTACTGAGGAGATTTACAAAATAAATATACACAAATAACACTGAACTGATCATTATAAACTTACATTGTTATCCATATCTACAATCTTTGTACGTCACCATTTACTCTACGTTCGTTCTACAATCGCTGATAGCCTTCCTGGTCGGTATTTGTCTGATGAAAATTTGCGATGATCTTACGAATTGTCCCATTCTCGTTTGTAAGTTCAAGAGTTTGTGCTCTCTGCCTCTCACACTGATCATTCTCACTGTCAAATTACGTGATTCGGAGTAAATGATAATATATCACGGGCACCAGCTGCACGAGACACGTTCAACGATCAACAAACTCTTTCGACGCGTGTTTGCAACGTGGCTGTTATGATATATTACTTTTGTTTACCATTTTACACCAACGTTCAGGATTGGTCTGGGGCCGACCCCACTGCAGCATCCCGTCTCATTTGTGTGATATAACGAAAGAGAGAATTGCTTTTTACTCTAAATTGTCCCCATAGCCAGCTATGGATATCTAGTCAGGGGCTTTGCTCACAAACCTGTCCAGTTGGTGTTTGAATGTAGTTAAATGGATTTGTTGAAGTTTCTTCGGTTATTTTGGTAGCACAATAAATAGTTTTGGGTCTCGTATTCCGAGTGTATCCTCGTCCTCTCGTCTCCCTGTCCTGCTACAGGTGAGATAATACATAATCTACCCGTCTTTTCATTCCAGTGTGTTTTTATTTCGTTTTTTTCTTCAAATATTTTTCATACATACATTATTTTATATCGTTCACATCTTCTTTCCAGGAAGTAGATTTTTAGAACTTGTAGTCGTGACCAGTAGTCTTTATCTTTCCATTCTTCTGTCTTGGGTGAAGGTCCTTCGTACGGCTTTTATTTTTCAATGTCTCGTTTTCTTTTGGGTGTGTGAGTACTGAGCAATATTCAGTTATTGGTAGGACTAAATTCTTCCATACTTTTAGCATGATGTTTGCTTTTCTGCTACGAAAGCTCCTCAAGATATTTCCCATTATTTTTCTTGTTATTGTAATTTTAACAATGTAATGCACTCGGCATGAATTCCGCATTGAAGAGGATGGGGTGAATAAATGTTCAGGATCGACCCGTGGTCGATCCATTTGCAGTATCCCGCCATATATGGAGGATTTTTATAGTACCCATTTATCCATCAACCAGTGGAAGGATGAACGGGCGGATGCGAGCTGCGCACTGGCTGCTCTCGCCGGGAATCGAACCCGAGTCAAGAGATTCGTAGTCAGCAACGTTAACCACTACAAAACCGAGAAGCTACATCTCTTGACATTTGGTGTAATCTGTTCATCTCAGGTTATTTTGTACCCTTTGTTTTGAGGTCCCTCTTGTTATCATATCTAATGAGTTTGAATTTTTTTTACTAACCTTCATATTAATTTCTTCAGCCCACTTAAATAAAGTAGACATATCATTTTGCAAATTTTCGATGTCTTCTTCATTTGATATTTCGTGACATAGGATAACTTCGCGTGCCCCGCGGAACAAGATCGAACACCATCTCTAATATCAACATCTGCGTCTGCGTTACAAACAATGAAGGGACTAATAATATTTTACCTTTTGGACAGAAATGACAACTTACGAAGTTTCAGATTAAAGTCCATATTTACTACTACTCTTTGCGGACCTATATACCCATCGAATTGTCAAGACCATAACATCGCGCTGTAAAATGCTACATTCACCTAATCTAACCTATGCTAACCCAACCTAACCTAACTTAATCTAACCCAAAATATACTTGTCAGTGGAATGTCAAATCGATCAGACATCATAATCCCGTTCCTTGTAGTATATATATATATATATATATATATATTGTTTTCAACCAAGAATCAAGATTCCAGTAAATTTTTGGAGCACTCATTTTATTCCAGCGGCTTTGTGTGTATATATATATGCGTGCTTAATTTACTTGTACTAATGTTAATGTATGATATAAAATATTTGAATTATATGCGTAACAACTCCCTTAGAATAGTACTAAATAACCATCTTATATATACAGTATATATATATATATATATATATATATATATATATATATATATATATATATATATATATATATATATCTTAATCATCGCATATTTGTAATTGTAAATTTTGTAAATGGCTTACTCGTTTCTTCTGGGACATTATTACTATGCTAAATAACCATACTAATAATACAAGCAATATTCATATACCCAGAATTGCGTTCTCCGGCAAAAAAAAGAAGTTAAAATAAGAATAATTTCCTATCCGGAAATTAGGTTTAAATTGTTACCATATATATATATATATATATATATATATATATATATATATATATATATAAGTAAGATCAAGTTTAAATAAATAATCTGAAATCTGGTATTTATTTGGGTTTCTTTAATATTTGAAATGTATTATTATGCCTCAAATCCATTAAAAGAATTGTAATAGATGTTCCTCTTGGCACTCTTCCTCTGAATTATTTTTATTATATAAGAAATAGAATATATACAAAGCCTTCTTCCCCATTTTATACACTTTATATATATATATATATATATATATATATATATATATATATATATATATATATATATATATATATATATATATATATATATATTTAAAGTCGACACCTATTTTTAAGCACTTCATACTTCACATATTTATTGCGCATGTACAAGTACCTATTTTGCTCGCAATCTGGAGAAACTATATTTATAGTGTCGTAATTATATTTGTAACTAATATATATATATATATATATATATATATTATAATATATATATATATATATATATATATATAATATATATATATATATATATATATATATATATATATATATATACTTCACCTACTGATAATTTAAAAAAGCATTATTATCATAAGTTACTTATCTGCAACGTTAGAGTGCATTAATTTTAAAAAATGTTCCTATAATTCAAACTTGACACCGAAAGCTAATTAAGTTTTATTGCACCATCTAATCTTGAGAAATAACGCCGACATACGATCTCAAACTGTAAGACGATATATCGGCAACGATTGCCATGCAAGTTTGTGCCGCAACACCCCTTCACCCCCCCCCCCCCGCTTCCTTCTCCACACCTCACACCTCACTCCACCATCATCACCACTACCACCACCACCACCTCCAATGCAACACCAGCACCACGCAACATCTAGTTCCGACGAGCATTAGAGCCAGCTCATCAAGCACCACCGCGAAGTTTCAAGATGAGAATAACACGAAATAACGACCTAATTAGCTATAAACGACTGTGATAAACGCGGTGGACGTGAAAATGCAAATATGAGATATGAATATGAAGATGAGTGCCATAAAGGAGACGAATGGAGGCCCGCGAGCCATTCCCTTAAGCCGGAGGGCCACTCGTCATCTTTACGGGCGTCCGTCCATCATGGCCGAGGATCATTTCGCCTTCGCAGACATATTTAAGGCGTTCGGGCGGCCGTTCGGCTCCGCTCGGCTCCGCGACGAAACCCGACAGTATATACAGTATAAAGAAGGAAATGAAACACAGTTGGAATGATAGGAAAAAGGAAACATTAAAAATACTAAAGACAAAATAAAGAGTATAAAGCAATTGATAGTGTATATATATATATATCAAGGTTATAAACTCACACACACACACACACACACACACACACACACAAAAACACAAGTTTTAGCGCGTCTTGTTTTTTAACTGTAAACATACGCATTCAAATGCGTAAAATAATATTGAACGAATTCCCATTATAAGTAAATGCAAAATGAAATAAAAAAAAATAGAAACAAATGATAGCAATAAAAAGAAAGAGAAATAGGCTAAAATGGTTGTGTTGGTAAAAAGGGGAGGCGAAGGGCGAGGGGAAGGGGGGGGGGAGTGAAATGTGGGGGTGAGGGGAATAAGAATAGCGGTGGAATGGGGTGGTTTGGGGTGGGGGACCCTTAAAACCGGGGCAAATTCAGGTCTTTGAGAAGATGGAAAATTCTAAGCTGAGGTTAGTTACGATACGACTTAGACGAGGGAAAAATGGAAAGAAGTGAGGAGAACAGAGGAGATATTTACTTGGTTTATGAAGGGCCATTTCGGGTGGTTAACTGCGCAAAGGAGTGCTAAGGTTGTTTTCCCCTCATTTTTTTTTCTTTTTCAAACATTTTCTTGCTCGAAAGCACTCTTAATACGACCCCCTCGCACATCAATTAAACGTTTTATGAGGGGAATATATAAATGTATATGTTTTTTTTCTCGGGTGGGGTGCAGTGGTGGGTTGTAAGGGGTTGAAGGGGGGAGCGACTCGAGAGTGATTTCTATCTTGAAATTTATTATAACGGTAGAGAGAGAGAAAGAGAGAAAAAAAGAGAGCGAAAAAGAGCGAAAAAGAGAGAAAGAAAGAAAGAGAGAGAGAGAGAGAGAGAGAGAGAGAGAGAGGTTCGCTGCTACATTTAATTTCCTCACTCTAATTATTTAAGTTTTTATTACTGGTGCATGTGTAATGGGTATGAAAACAGATAAAATAAATTGAATGAATTGCAGTTACATTAGTTAAATTTAAAGTCGAGGAATGCTCAAAAGGGATAAAGCCAATAACTAAGTCTAGAAACCATTTTAATTTACTCTCTCGCTCATATTTCTTAGATTTCTTCTGAAAAGGAATTTTGCGAATTATTTGAAGATGTTTATGAAGTACAAAACGAGCATACATTTTTTTTTTTTTTTTTTTTTTTTTAACTATTCGGAGCATTGCCTCCTGTTCAGTCTTTTATTTTAAAATGTTCTTATGATTATTATTATTGTTATTATTATTTTTTTATTATTATTTTTATTTTAGGGGTGGAATAACAAAAGAGGTTCGTGTTAAATGTTTAATAAAATTTATTTCTATATAAGTAGTATAGGATAAAAGAGGGGATTTGGGTTTTGTTTTTTTTTAGCCATGCATCCAGTGTGTAAAGTGAAAATATATTATTATTAATATGTTAGCAAATAACAATGCTATAAGAGAACATATATATATATATATATATATATATATATATATATATACACACAGTAACTCCTCACTAATTCGACAGATTTGGGGCTCTACCTTTGTCGAAATGCTGAGAAAGTACAAATTACTACAAATTTGAATTTTTTAATCCATTTCGACTTGTTACTGATGCTAATTCGAACTTTGTACGAACCCATTCCCTCGCCTTTCGACCTGTCTCTGATATTAATTCACACTAGAACTCGATATTTTTGTGTGCATACAGAAGAGTACTTTATCTAAATACACGTATGTAATGTATTAATACAGAAACCATAAATCAAAAAAGAAACTAAATTCAGAATAAATTCTGTAAAATATAATGAACCAAAAACGATAGACAACCCGCATCTACCTTATCGCGCGCAATTCAACTCACGCGTGAATTTTATTCGAATTTTTTTCCTACATTTTACGAAATGTTTTCATATAATTTGAATTCTCAAAAATATTAATTCGACTAACACTTAGTCCAGGGGTTGCGAACCATTTTACACTTGGGTGCCAAAAAAAACCATGTAAACCATAAAAAAAAAAATTCGCGTGTCCACCAAAGTTTACATATATTACACCAAATTATAAACATTAAGTCTAGTAATTATTTTATACTCATTGTTTGTGGATAACAATTTCTATGAATGTATAAAATCCGCAAATTTGATCGCGTGCCACCACTGACTTAGTCGAATTAAATCGAAATTCGAATTAGCGGTTGTTGAATTAGCGACGGGTTACTGTATATATATATATATATATATATATATATATATATATACAGGGTGTCCCAAAAAAATGTATACACACTTTAAATAATTATAAAGGCAGTGTTTATTAAAATACATTTCATTTTCAAAATGTAATAGAATCTACAGACATTATTTAATTGTTTTGTCAACGCCTGTTTTCAAACTGACGTCCGTTCTGGTCCAGGCACTGCTGATAACGCGAAGCAATGGAATCGCAAACATCACGAAACATTTCGTTTGGTATTTGTGTGCATTCTCGTTCAATGGCTGCTCTCAATTCAGCGACTGTTGCAGGTTTTATAGCGTAGACTTTGTCTTTTAAGTATCCCCATAAAAAAAAGTCTAGTGGTGTGAGGTCTGGTGAACGCGGAGGGTATTCTACGAAACCCCTTCGTCCAATCCACATCCACATCGTGCCAAGTACCACTCGCAATACTCCACTCTTCGGTCCGGATCATCATCATCTTCATTAATAGCATGGACTAATCTTGGAATGTAACTTTTCCATTGACAGCGCTTCAAAATGCGTTGGACAGACGATTCTGAAATTCCTACCTCACGACTCGCTTGCCGCACAGATTTTCTTGGACTTTGGTGATACGTTTCCAGTACTCTTTCTTGCTTTGTGGGGCTTGTCGATGTCCGTGGTCTTCCGGAACGCTTCTTGTGGACATTCTGAACAGTTCCTTCGGCTTCAAACTTATCTCTAATTCGAGTGATGGTAAGTCGCGTTGGTGGATCTGTTTAAAACTCCCTCCTAAACTGTCTTTGCACTTCAACTGCGTTTTCACACTTCCAGTAGCATTTTAGAATGAATTTCCTTTGTTCAAAGCTTAGTCTGACTGCCATTATTAATTCTAATGGGTTTAACTTGGAAAGAAAGAAACATCAATTGAGCTATCAGCTGTTAAAGTGTGTATACATTTTTTTGGGACGCCCTGTATATATATATATAATTTGCTTCATTATTATGCTTTTAATATTTGATTTAACATGTGCTAATTTAACATACACATATTGCCCTTGCAGTCGGTAATAAAAAAATAACATAAGTGTTTATTCATCAGGCGCAAATTCATCCACAAAGACTCACCAGTTCGAATTTTATTCAGGCAAGTGATACATGATTTTTTTTTTTTTTAAAGCGATATCAAGATTCGCCGCCGTGAAATTCATCGCGGTTAATATATATATAGATATATATATATATATACCTTTGGTTAGCTTCCGCCGGAATTGTTCATTCTGACAAAGGTCAAGCTTTTCACTCCACCTTAGACCTACAGTTTAACGTGGAATCCGAACCACGCCCCATCAGCAGCCCAGCGTCTTAACCACTAGGCCACCTAGGGTACCCATTTATCTACCAACCACTTTCTTTATTGTGTGGAAGGATGAACAGCTGGTATCTAGGAAGGCCTCTCTGGTCAGTGGTTTATTTCCAGGTTATTCAGGTCCGACTCGCACATTAACTGTAAAGGACTTCCCCTAGTGCAGGTGTCTCAATCTGACTCTCCACTGAGTAAGAGACCCAACCGCTCAGGGTCCAAGAAAGGGCTAGAATTCAAAGGTAGACCTAATAGAAGTAAACTACTTGGGTTTTTCTCTTTATTATATGAAATAAACAACTATTCAGTGTGACAGCATAAACATAACAAAAGGACTGGCAATGCACCGCACTTGACAAAACACCTGGAGCCCAATAACCCTTAGTGAGATTTGGCAGAAAGGATAGAAACAAGTGGGAGAAAAGTACCGGAAATGACTTCCACAGAATGTTAACCCTTGTCCAGCTTAACTACCCTCCAAACTTGACCCCCCCTTTTATGACCTGAGTTCCAATTCCTTTATTGGCTGGCTAGTTAGTAGGGTTAGGGTCACAGGCCTGATTTCAGGGCAGATCCAGTGGCCAACAGTGGTTGACACAAACTGCGTAGCTCCCACTGGATGGGACCCACAATCCAAGCCTGATGAATCCGGACCACGTGAGTTGAATCCCAAACAGGTTGCCTTTTAAAGGCTTTCCACACTTCCTTGGCTTCTGACAGGAGGTCTGTATTAAGGGTCTATTCAGGTTTCATAACCTTAATCCTAATTACCATTAATGGTTTCCTAACTACTCTTTGTAATTTCCTATTCGAAGTGGAAAGCGCAAGAAACCAATTCTCTTCTTACCAGGCCAACACGAGAGGAGGGGTAACAAGTTGAGGGGCGCCCTTGGCCCCTCCTTCTTGCATTAACCCTTTAAGCCCTGAATTTTTTGTAGGGTTAAGTTATGAATGCTTGTATTTGAAACGTTAGCAATTTGTACCTTCAGTCCTTAAAGGGTCAAAAAAAAGCCTGACCTCCGTGAAATGAGGAATCATTGCACAGAACACCTGAAAGGTTAAAGTATATAATATATATATATACATTTTAACTGCAAAGAACACGCAGTATAATTAACGTAAAGAACGACGCTTGTATAGGAGAACATTCCGCGCAAGACGAGGAGGGAGAACGAACAAATGAAAAAAATGAGGTAACCACCCGGGAATCGAACCCGGGATCTTCCGATTGCCGGTCAGATATGATAACCACTACACCATGGTCCTCACTCGATCAGAAGTCGTAATTCTCCTACATACGCACAGAAACCAATGCCCCGAGGGGGACACCTCCTGCATGCCGCACCTTATATACATTTTAACTGCAAAGAACACGCAGTATAATTAACGTAAAGAACGACGCTTGTATAGGAGAACATTCCGCGCAAGATGAGGAGGGAAAACGAACAAATGAAAAAAATGAGGTAACCACCCAGGAATCGAACCCGGGATCTTCCGATTGCCGGTCAGATATGATAACCACTACACCATGGTCGTCATTCGATCAAAAGTCGTAATTCTCCCTCCTCATCTTGCGCGGAATGTTCTCCTATACAAGCGTCGTTCTTTACATTAATTATACTGCGTGTTCTTTGCAGTTAAAATGTATATAAGGTGCGGCATGCAGGAGGTGCCCCCCTCGGGGCATTGGTTTCTGCGCGTATGTAGGAGAATTACGACTTCTGATCGAGTGAGGACCATGGTGTAGTGGTTATCATATCTGACCGGCAATTGGAAGATCCCGGGTTCGATTCCCGGGTGGTTACCTCATTTTTTTCATTTGTTCGTTCTCCCTCCTCATCTTGCGCGGTATGTTCTCCTATACAAGCGTCGTTCTTTACGTTAATATATATTACTTTTGCTACATTTGACGTCTTCGAACAAATGTTCAAGATCAACCTGTGTTTGACCCTTCCACAGCATTCCGCCTCATTTAGGAAATTTGATGTCGGAGAAAGTTGCTTTCTACTCACATCTTGCCCTCAGCCAACTACGCATAGAGAGTAGGGGACTTTACACAAGAACCTGTCGAGATGATTCTTGAAATTATTCTGGTTGGTATGCTGGAGGTTCCTCACTTCTTTTGGCACTACGTTAAAGAGTTTTGGCCTCGCATTGTGAGAGTATTTTCCAGCTTCGTTTTCATGATCCCCTGTCCCACCTCAGCTAAGATAGTAAAGATTCTCTCTCTCTCTCTCTCTCTCTCTCTCTCTTTATTATATATATATATATATATATATATATATATGGAATATCATGCATGAACACGCACGATTTTTCATGATGAAAAAATTATCGTCCCCACTAGGGTTCAAACCCACTATCACTTGAATAGAAGTTGAGGGCGCGAACCACTACACTACGACGGTAAAAGATGAAACAAGTAAACGAAAACGAAACTTTAGAAAACGAAGACGAAACTATGTTGTTAGGTTCATCTAGTCTAGTGTATTGCTGGGCATATGGATTTTGGATTTTGGATAGGACAGAAGAATTGTAGCTAAATATCGAAGTTTGATTAAATCTTTGAAAGATAAGTCGAATAATGTACTGATTTCTGGGTTTCTTCCGAGAATTTATGAAAGCAATAGATTGTTAAGTAAAGCAATTTACTTCAGTACTAAATTAGAAGCGATGTGCGTCCTTGAAGGAGTAGAATTCGTTAACTTTTGATCGGAATTTAACTCAATGGATTTGTTCATTCAAGATGTCGTTAGTAGTATGTACAAATCGAAGTAGAGTGGGTGTCAGTGCCAGTGCAAAGAGGGGAAAAGAGAAGGGAGGGACTGCCGGAAATTAAAATAGAGGTGAGAGAAAAAGGGGGGATAAGAGGGTAAATCAGTGTTAGTGCCAAGTGAAGGGAAAAGGGGGAGAAACTGCTAGAAATGGAAAAATAGAGGTGAGAGAAAAATAAGGGAAAACACTGTCAGTGCCAAGGGAAAAAACTACTGGAAATGGAGAATGGAGGTGATGGGAAAAGAGGGGAAATAAGTGTAAGTACCAGTGCCAAGTGAGAGGAAAAGAAGAAGAAATACGGGAAACAAGAAATTGGAGTGAGGGGAAAAGAGGGGAAAATAAGTGTCAGTACCAGTGCCAAGTGAGGAGAAATACTGGAAATGAGAAATTAGAGTGAGGGTAAAAGAGGGTAAAAGGAGAAAATGTTTGGCGGAAGCAAAATTTTAAGCAGAGCTGTGCAAACAATAGGATTGATACGCGTAAACAAAAACTTTGATAATGGTCAAGAGCAATGAGATAAGGGTTAGAAGGGAATAAAAATAAATAATAATTTATATATATATATATATATATATTATGAAAATGAAATATTATTAATACAATGTCAGTTCACATATTAAGGATAGAAATATATACAATTGATTAGAAATAATACTGTACTGTAATGTCGAAGTTAAGTGGAGCTACAGACAGACGTTTTCGTACCAAGAATTCCATAGCTTGGAGGATAAATGGCAGGACTCATGGATAGCTTGGATAATCGGGTTGGTTGATTTTTTAATTCTTTGCATTAGACTGTATTGAGCACGTCTTGTTACCTCCGGGAAGCTTGGGACATTGTGGGTATCAAACATTTGCGAAGCTGAGCATCTCGGGGGTAATTTATGTAAGAGTCTAAAAGACCTGTTGTACAGCAAATTTTGGGTTCTGCCAGAACCTTTTTTATAATTCACCCACAGTTGCTGTCCGTATATATTCCTGCAGAAAGTACGAAAGAGAGTGTCTTTAGCTTCACTTGTACAAAATCGAAAGTTCCTTACGGTCATATTCGGTTTAGCACACAGGCTTCGAGATTGTTTTCTTATATCCGAGTCATCACTCAGGGAGCTGGTAATAGTTTGACCCAAATACTTAAACTCTTGTACTTCCTCAATTACTTCACCATTCATTTTAAACCTTATATTAGCTGGCTGATTACAGCTTTTAGGATGAAATTGCATAACCTTAGTTTTTTCATTAAGTGAAGCAATTAATCCGTCAATATACACATTAAGCAGCATAGGGGAGAGCAAGGAGCCTTGTCTCACCCCACAAGAGGAGCCAAAACACTCGGATAGTACATTGCCCCACCTAACGGTGAAAGATTGGTGGGAATACCAAAATTTCAATACGTTTAATATGTACATGGGAACCTTCCTGTCTTCTAGTTTTGCAAATAAAATATTGTGGTTCACCCTATTATATGCCTTACTTATATCTAGGAAACAGCTATAAATAGTTGAATTACTGTCAATGTATTTAGATATTGTTTCTTTAAGTACATAGATACACAGGTCAGTTGAGTGGGACCTTTTAAAACCAAACTGATTAGATGTCCATAGGAAATCATTTAATCGGAGTAACAAGAATTTTTCTAGTAGTTTCGAGAAGCAGGAAGCGACAGCAATAGACCTGTAATTATTGCTGGACAGAATGTCTCCGTACTTATTTTTGACTAGGGGCAAGATATATATACCCTCATGAACTCTGCAGGGATATAGCTATGAGCAAGCATGGCTGATAGGAGCAATGATATATGCAGACATACTACGTCATTGGCATATTTTAAGTGCTCATTCGATAAGTCATCTTCCCCTGACGCAGAACCAGTCTTTAACGCTTTAATTAACCTCTTTACTTCAGAAAATGATATCAAAGTATTTTCCCTTGTCCCTCCCACTGTTTAGAATGTTAGAGTAGTGGTTTTTCCACAGCTTTGCAATTTCATCTTCCCCCGACACCCCATCGATTGTCGGAGGGAGGACATTTTTAACACCCGTTTGATTCTTAAATTTCCAAAATTTGTTATTATCATTATTTATGCGAGCTTCACAGGCTTTTGATGCTCGAATAGACTCTTCTTCCTGTTTACATCGCCTTATGGCCGCCTTATACTGACCCCTACTTCTACACATATTCATGTATACAGGTCCTAATCTGGGTCTACCATGAAAGCACCACATATCATAGGCGTCTTTCGATTCCCTCTTCAGGTGGGCAATAAAATCATTCTATCCAGGAATAATCTTAGTATGATAGTTGTAAGATTTAATCAGGGGGCTTCCTCTTCTTAACAGGGATATTATCTTACTATAATACCTATCTATGAGTTTACAGTGAGAATCATTTCAGCAAGGATTAGTACAGGCAAGATGCAAAATTTCTAAATTATTAAAGAGGTGACTTGTTCTGTCTTTGTATTCTATTCTCTGTTGCATATTAACATTGGACCAATCGACGCGATTATTCTTACCTATTGAGTTCTTGTTAAGTCGTGTTGCGCATAAATTGGCAAAGTTAATTAATATTTCTAATGGTCTATAATCAGAAAGAAGGAAATCATGCAGAATATGAACTCTAACAATTCGATCCTTTAGATTATTACTAGTGAGACAATGATCAATCCACCTGGTGGTACAACTCATATCACTAACGTATGTAAAATTACCACTGGTTACCCCTAAATATATATATATATATATATATATATATATATATATATAATATATATATATATATATATATATACGGTGGTGCGGATGATGAGGAGAAGATGGGAATGTGGAGAAGATTCTGATTGAAGAGGGTAAGAAAAAGGATAAGGTTAAAATAAAAAAAATATTATATTATATATATATATATAATATATATATATAGGGGAATGGAGAGGGGGTAAGATAAAAATTAATATATACCTTTGGTAACCTTTGGTAACCTTTGGTTAGCTTCCGCCGGAATTGTTCATTCTGACAAAGGTCAAGCTTTTCACACACATTTCTACATTACTGTACAGTCTTTACAGCCACACCTACACTTTTCTTCCTACGTGTATATATGGAAATGTATATGGTTGTAAATTGTGACTTGGTCCGCAATTGATATGGACCGTGACTTATTTTTGGTTGGCAAGGTACTGGTAGTGATGGATACCGTAATGAAATTGACTGGATTCTTTGGATCTGATATATTTGCATGTCGGTTATAAATAGATATAAAGTGTAACATATTTGTGGATAGTAGTCTATTATGACTTGATCCCCTGGATCGAGAGATTCTATCTTTAGTTTTTAATTGATAATTAATTAGTTTTAAATTGATAATTATTTAGTTTTGTAAAAATTGGTTGTTGCCAATGTACAGGCAGTTTTTACATAGTGGAGCCACCTCGATGGGCCGAAGTGGCCCCTAGTGTGCCCATTATAAAAATTTATCATGTTCTTATGTTCTTGTGGTTCGGAACCCACGTAAAATTGTAGGTCCCCTCCGCCACCACGGAGGACATGCACAATACACACTTACGAACGCAGTTAGGTAGACCAGCCATGAGTGGATCCTAGGGTCTTTGTTGGTCTGAAACATTATAACATTATAACATTATAACCTTAGACCTTCAGTTTAACGTGGAATCCGAACCACGCCCCATCATCAGCCCAGCGTCTTAACCACTAGGCCACCTAGGGTACCCATTTATCTACCAACCACTTTCTTTATTGTGTGGAAGGATGAACAGCTGGGTTTTGCTGCGCGCCGGCTGCCGTCGGGTCTCGAACGCGGGGCCGATGGATTCGTAGTCAGCGACGCTAACCACTACACCACCGAGGCGCAAAATACGCACACGCACACACATGTGTGTGTGTGTGTGTGTGTGTGTGTGTGTGTGTGTGTGCATGACATCGTATAATATGGTCTTTAGTGACTACCTTATAATAAAGGTAAAACTTTTTGAAGTTAATAAAGAAATATGGACTATATGGCCATCGGTAGCACGAAGCCACATTTTCACATAAAAGGGAGAAGGGGGTGAAATTAAAAAAATTGTCAAAAAACAGTAAGAACGGAAAAAAGGGCAAACAAACACAAAACAAACAAAGACGGGTCAGCGAGCGGGACACGATACGCCGGGTGGGCGTGCCCTAGTTGTAACGTGTATGTATATATATGATGATGACTATGATGAGTCATGCCAGCGTAAATCATGGTAAAGACCATCTGAATGGGGGATGATAAGGGGAAGGGGGAGTGAGGGGAAGGGGGAGTGAGGGTAATTAGGATGGGCGGTGATAAAGAAAAATTAATAAATATACATAAGTGCATGACGTCATAGTATGAACCTTGGCAAACAAATAAACGCTAATGACAAAAATGTAGACAGAACTTGATCGATTTGAGAATTTTACCCTAAAGATCCACGCATCCAAATGCAAGTTCACATGCTTCATACTAGAATCAAATAAAGTATCATTGAAATTATTAATATAAATTATTAATATAATACCTTTCTGCAGATTCACAACGCTTTATAACTTAACCTAAATTTAGACAGGTGTAAAGCCATATGATAAAATTTTCCGCCTTGCCATAATTTCCACCAAGGTCATATGATAAAAGTTTCTTGACAAATTTTCCTCACAAAAAATGATATATCTTCTACACTTTATAGATCTCAGCATTTATTGAATTTGAATGCAATATTTTACTCTATTATTACCATAGTTTTACAAAAATTATTAGCTATTCAAAATAGGCATCAAATTAATGTTTGATCCATAAGATTGTATCACTGCCAATCAATCTTCTCTGCAGTGTATAGGTTTTCTCTTTAATTAAAAAAATTCATAAAACTCTTTCTTAAAACTATACAAAGTACTGTTATTCAACATACCATATAATAAGTCACTGCAAAAATCCATTACCTAAACCTGAAGAAATATTTACAGAGGACTAAGCTACAATCTATTTCTATTGTTAGCTTCTGGTGAAATTATTTGTTTTTATATCCTTTCCCTTTCTATCCCTCAGACATATTGTATAGTTCAATTAGATCAGCCTTATTGCAACTTCTTCCAAAAGAAGACATTCTTTCCTCTGAAGCAGGACAAGCTTAGTTACATTACACTGAACACTTTCTTATATATCTATATACTGCCAGAACTGAGAAGACACGCCTATACAGTGTTATAAATGTGCAGTCAAGCTTCCTCATAAATCAATCCTTGGTATGGTTTACGGACAGATATCACTGAATAATTCAAATATTATTCTACCAAGAGATACATCACCATTTTCTATATAAAAAAAACATTGCACTCTTTGAAGAGTCAATTTCTAAAACTAATACGGAATTAGCTTAGATTATAAGTCCTCTCAGGCCTATAGCCCACTATTTTATAACATGCATAAAGTAACATGAAGTTATCCTAGACTATGGGGTCTCTCTAGGTTACTCCTGTTCAAAATAATAATCAAACCAGTCCAAATACATAATGCAATGTATTCTATACTACAATAACTGTACAAAAACCCAAACCGTTTACAAGATTTCTCCAAACTAATTAATTTATTTCTTGGTTGCCTGTAATTTTCTAAACTCACTAGGCTATTTTAAACAAACCAAATATCCTTTTTTATTTTCAATCGGTTTAGTTAAGAGGAAAAAAGAAGGGAAAAGAGGAAAAGATCAAGAATTTTAATCTCTCAAAGGGGGTGGGGGTTAATAAGGGGGCTGCGAAGCTTGATAAGGGAAAAATAAAAATTATAGGCGTGGCCTAATTATACGAGTAAAAGTTTACACAATTTATAAACTCTCTTTCATATATAAAAGCAGCTTATTTGCTTAAAACTATCTAAAAAGCTACTATTTATCACATCGTATGACGATTCAAGCCATATTATTTTACTTTATTGTTAAAACAGTATTTCTGTAGATCCAGTCTACAAATCTCTTTTCCAGTTTTCTTATTATGCCCTTGCGTTTTACCAACAGCCTCTGATAAGAAAAAGTTAATCCAAATTGTCCAAACCTGTAAACATTTTGAATAGCTACAGTATACTACAGCAACCCAAACAAACTCTCTCAAAACTAAACATGTCTAACTCCTTTATTCTCTTACATGAATTTTTAGGTCTCATCACTTATCAAGTTCTCTCTCTCTCTCTCTCTCTCTCTCTCTCTCTCTCTCTCTCTCTCTCTCTCTCTCTCATGCATTTTTGCATTTATGTACAGGTAATTTCCTTTTCAACGGCATTTCCATACTCCTTGGCCCACCATCAGAGTTTCCAGTTTCATGAATTTTTAGATCTCATCACTTATCAATTTGTTCTCCATTTTTTTAGTGATTTATTAAACTTAAAACAAATCCAGGTCTCAATTTTTTTAAAACTGAAGCATTGAAGGTTACTAGATTGGCCTCCATAAATGTTTTCTCATTCCGTCCCATTTTCAACAGAAAGCCCCCTGCTTGAATCATTAAAATCCTTAATCACTCTATGATACGTTACAGCCCGCTGATGAAGTGGTTTTCCAGTTTTTATGCCACAGTGAACTAACCTTGTTAACTTTGGTTTTGTTTCCGCCCGAATTGTTCATTCTGACGAGGGTCAAGCTTGTCATTCCACCTTAGACCTACAGTTTAACGTGGAATCCGAACTAGGCCCCAACAGCAGCCCAGCGTCTTAACCACTAGACTACCCAGGGTATCCATTTATCTACCAACTAATTTTTTCCATTGTGTGGGAGGATGAACAGCTGGGTTTTGCTGCGCGCCGCCTGCCGTCACCGTGTCTCGATCCCGGGGCCGATGGATTCGTGGTCAGCAACGCTAACCACTACACCACCGAGCCGCATACCAAAACAAATATATCATTCTTTACATCAATGCGAGCACCAACACACCTTTCTGTATCCCTTTTCTGCATCTACTGAACAATCACTTTCTTGCAGAATGATTTTCATCACAACTATGACATGCTTACTGCAACTACTTAATTTCATTCACATCCTCTCAACTTTCTCCTTTCTCTTCTCAACAAAACCCTTTCTTTTATTTACATTCATTAATCTTTCACATACATCAACCACTTGTCTTCTTTGGGGTGAATATGTCTGAAAATACAAACTCTGTACTTCCTTTATTGGTTCACCACACATTTTGAAACTAATATCAGCTATTCATTGAAAGTTACTATCCCTTCTTTCCACTTAACTGATCCTGATAATTAACTCCCTAAACTTACTATATAATCACTTTATGAGAAACAAGGACAGAGGTTTACATATGTGATACATCAAATTTTAAGAATTTAAACTTTCAGTTTTAAAATGTAGCTTATACCTTCACTATAATTTTGATGAGAATCATCTTAAATATTAGACAACAAACAAGGACCAGAATAATCTTATTTCTAACAAGGTACAAATATTACGCAAACTTAACCACATTAAAAATTACTTCTCAATTAATTGTTCAAAAATGCACCAACTTGCCCATTCACACCTTGTTTAGCACTTTATGCACCAGAGATTTATTTTTTATACCGCGCTAAATGAATGAAACTCATTTCTGCACATCAAAACCATTAGCTTTAGTTAATCAATAAACATTGTTTAAAAATTAAACAAAGAATTGGTTCTAATTTGTGAAATATATTCAGTTTCTTGATTACAGACCTCTAGGTTATACCTGTTCAAAGTAAAAATCAAATCACCCAAAGGCATACTGTAATATGTTCTATAATACTATAATTATACGAATCCCCCCTCAGCTATTTACAAGATTTCTCTTAGGTTAAAAAATTCATAAAATACTTGACCAAAAGCTTCTACTATTTTATTGACTGACTTACCAAACCTAGTGATAAATCTAAATACAAAATTGGGTGCTACTGTAGTATGCGGTCTACCTACGATTCGGCGGTCTACCTTTTAATTATAGCTTCTTATCTTGTTTACTAATTGTTTGTTTACAATTAGTTGTCAATCGCCCTTGACGATTGGTTAGGTTTAGTCATGATATTTTCGTTAGTTTTAACGAAAATATCATGATTAAACCTAACCAATCGTAGGTAAACCGCATACTACAGTAGCACCCAAAATTGTGTATGATACTGACACAGTTAGGCACCTTACTGACTACAAACAGTGTACTGGTACTACAAGGAGCATCAATTGTAAATCTAGGAATTTTTAATAATCTCCTAAAATTTTTATCCAAGTAAAAAATTACACTATTTACCATAACTATTAGTGTGGGTGGGGCCCAAAAATTCTATAAATAATTGTGTATTAACACCACAACTTTTTTCATGCATTAAAAGGCTAAGCTTTAATCGTCAAGTGTAATATTCCTCTAAATTAGTTAATAAAGGACCATTTCAATCCAAGCTCTTCTTTTTAAGCCTATTTTGATCAAAGATGTTCTACATAACTTTTAATGGTTGCATAGCGTTATAAAATGTTTAAATCTATTCCGAAGAGATCTGGAGTAACAAATATAGTAGGCTATCACTACAATCAAATGTTAAAAATTAAAAAATCAGACAAATTTAAACTTTTCCAAAGTAAAAGATAATTTACCAACTATACATTACTAACGTCTAGCCTATAGTGTCAATAATGTAAAAGTTCAATATACTTAAGGTATATTTGGTGGGATGACTTAACTTCTGAGTGACAAAAATCACATTTTTTCAGGTAAGTGCTTGAAAGTTCATTTTACCCTCAACGTGAGAGTGAGTACATTCAAGGATCACCTTTTCTCTAAGGATTATCGGGATGATTGGCCATCATCTTAATTTTTATTCCCCTTATCTCATTGCTCTTGACCCTCATCAAAGTCTTTGTTTACGCTTATCAATCCTATTGTTCACACAGCTCTGCTTAAAAATTTACTGCCAAAAGAATTTTCCGCCTTTTTCCCTCTTTTTCCTCTCCTTTCTACATCACTCACATTTCTCATTTCCAGCCTTTTCCTCCTCTTTTCCCCTCACCTCCATTATCCATATCCAACAGATTCAAACATGGTGTACCAAAGGGCTCAGTTTTGGGTCCACTGTTATTTGTATTATACAGGGTGTCCCGTAAGTCTGGACCCATAGGGAAAAATAATAAAATTACAAAATAGTCCAAAAATTTATTACATAATCTGTTCAAAGTGTCCGCCGTTGTGTCGCACACATAGTTGAAGACGCAATCTCCACTGCGACAGCACTTTCTGAATCACAGTCGCAGAAATTTCTTGACACGCCTCCACAATGCGTGCTTTAAGGTGGAAAATGTTCTGAAGTTTGACCTCGTACACTTTGGCTTTCAAGTGGCCCCACAAATAAAACTCCAGTGGAGTAAGATCATAATAAAAAAATAATAAAAATAATAATAAAAATAATAAAAAATATATTATAAATAAATTTTTGGACTATTTTGTAATTTTATTATTTTTCCCTATGGGTCCAGACTTACGGGACACCCTGTATATAAATGACCTCCACGTTCATCCGATATATTTAACTTCATAATGTTTACAAATGATACAACTGTGTCACTTTCCTGCAAAGCTGTCATTTCGCATAAAAATATATTTAAATCAGAATTTATCAATGTAATGAAATAGTTGACCACCAATAAACCCTTCCTAAATACCAGTAAAACAAATGTCATGATTTTTACTAATAAAAGAAATGTGTATCTTAATAAACTTAATGTTGATGAAATCACTGTAAAGGAGTGTATTATAACAAAATTTTTTGGTGTAATACTAGATAAGAATTTGCAATGGAGTGATCATGTAAATTATATCTCAAAAAAATTCAAGGAGCGTTACTATAATATTTAAACTAAAAAATGTAGTTTTTAAACAGGTTTTATTAACTATGTATCATACTCTTGTTCTTCCTTGTACCCTTCTTTTGGGAAACTCCGCTAACAACGCTTTAAACAGTATCTTTGTCATCGAAAATCGAGCAATAAGGTTATTATCCGCTGCTCATTTCCATGATCATTCTAATCACTCTAGCGCATTATTTAAATAGCTAAAACTACTAAAGCTCAAACATGTAATCAAACTGATACCTTTTATTTTAATTTTCAAGTGTAAGAACAAATCATTAATTTACAATGGGTAAATAAATATTTTGTAACTTATCCAGAAATCTACTTATATCAGACCAGAAATACTCGAAGCTCAAGGTTTGTTATTTCTCTCTGATGCTAATATAAAAAATATTGTGAATGTAAACTCGTTCTTTTTTTGTAGTTTAGCCTGTCTAACCGTCAGCGAAGCGGCGGGAACTGTACTAGTACTAATAAAAATCGAGGATTAAATGTACAGTTGCGCTCATTATTCTTGGGACACTCTTGAGAACAGATAGCAACACCCAGCATATATTTGTTGTGTGCACTACAAACGGTTGTAACATTTTATGAATGAATGTTTAGTGAGTGAGCGCTGATTGGTTGGTTGACTCATTGCCAAATGTCTTTAGAACATAATTATTTCCATTCATCACTCTGGTTTACATATTACTAAGAAAACATAAATGAATAATTAAATATAAATTCAAGAAGGGGATATACTGTATATTAACAAGGGGGATGTCATTGAAGTGAATAAAAAGTGGTTTTGTAAAAACTAAAAAAAAACCTTCGGACGTGATGACAGTGTTCATGGTATTGGCAAGCCTGAACGAACTGAAGTTTTAATGTATAAAAACAAAGCCGTTGGTAGGCATTATTGCGCATTGAGCAAATTCCACGACTTGCACCACGCATCCCCCCTGTATTTATTTATTTATTCATTTATTTATTTACATTTAATATTAAATATAGATTCAGATATTATTTTATGTTATAACAAAGACAGCAAAATCGTGATATATATATATATAAATACCTATATAGGCGGTTTATGAATGAAAAAACAATGGGTACTTTCCTGTTATCCCGGACCCCAGACTTTTTGCCGAAAATATCAACTTAACCTAACCATTTGTCAAGGGCATACAGATGACCTAACAGGAAAGCACCGGTTTTTCTGTTATTATTATTAATAATCTTTTAAAGTCTCATTATGGACATACAAGAAATACGGTTAGGTCAACTGTATGCCCTTGACAATTGGTTAGGTTAAGTTGTGATATTTTCGGCAAAAAGTCTGGGGTCCGGGATAACAGGAAAGTACCAAACAATGTTTTGATGCATATTAAATTTTAATAACATTATAACATTACCAGATTGATAGGTATCTGTAGGTTTCACACGTCACTGCTTAGAATATCTTCCAATTGACAAATAGACGACAGCTGAATGGATACTACTGGTATGGTATTGTTATATCCGGAGCAAATGCTATTTCTAGATCAGCAACACTGATGTAGTAATAAAGAGTCACTGAGAGAAATATTATTTAGAAACGAAAAATGTTTTGTACTGAGGCAGCATCATAAATGCATATAATTGTTTTGCATTAATAAGTTCCATGTTACAACTTAAGTGCTGAACCACTGGAGCTGTGACTCTTGGCGGTCTCTCACCTCAAAGGAGAGAACTACAGAAAATAAAACTATTACAGTGATTCATATCAATAAACATAGAGCCATTTAAACGATGATATTTGACAATTTTGCAAAGGTGTTACACATTCATAATTATCATTGTATTTGAGAGAGAAGGATTTTATAGGTGAATATTATATTAAAGGTTGTAAACTTTCTAACAAGATAGAAGTGGTAAAATGGGAGTTGGTGTACTCTCATATTGTAAAGAAAATCTTCATCCAGTTCAAAAGACGGTTAATGTCAGTGACCAGTTAGATATAATTATTTCAGAAATTAGTGCTAATAATTTAGTCTTTAATTTTGGGGTTGTATATAGGCCTTCTTCACAAGGTGTAGAATTAGACGTTGAAATGTTTAATATTTTAAATAGCATAGTTACGCATAGGGAATCAATTATTGTCGGCGATTCTAACTGCCCAAATATTAATGTCATTACCTTAAACAACGATGTTGTGGGTTTACGTTTGATAGATTTTCTATAAGATAATTTCCTTTTTCAAAAAATATTAGAACCGGCCCGGGGTGAGAATATTTTGGACTTAGTTTTAACGACAAATGATAATTTAGTTCAGAATGTAGACGTTGGAGAAATTTACGCAATAGCGATCCTAGCATGATACGCTTTTCGGTTAATGTTAAAACTTTTAGAGAATTAAATAACTTCATGGTGCCTGATTTTAGGAGAGCAAATTTCGATGACTTTAGAGCTTCATTAGTAAATTGGAATGAACTGTTAGCGGTAGATAGTGTTCTTAGCATGTGGGATAATTTCAAGAATATTCATAAATTTAAACGAGCGCTGTGTACCAAGGAGAGTAAAGTGAGGTGAATTAAATGTGCAACCTAAATGGTGGAATAGAAATATAGGAAAGGCAATCGCGGATAGAAATGTAGCCTATAAGAGGTATGAAAGGGACCGTGCACAGCAGCATTTTCAGACTTATATAGATTTATGTAGAAACGTTAAACGTTTAATTAGATGTGCAAAACGTGGTTTTGAAATTCAAGTACAGTAGCTCGTGAATGTAAAGAAAATCCAAAGAAATTTTGCTATTGCGTTAGTAATAGAAACTCCTTGATGGACAATATTGGGCCCTTATTTGACTTGGGTGTTAATTTAACTAATAATTTTGGGAAGATAACGATAATTTTGAATAATATTTTTGCATCAGATTTTACGGTTGATGATACTCCTTTTATTTCGGAGGTTAGTAATATGTTCAGTGACGTAAATGGGACTTTTACGTTGTTTACTGGCATAACTGTTTACACTGAAGAGATTTCTCACTATATAGATAAGTTAAAAATTAACAAATCGCCAGGTCCACACCATTTTTATCCAAAGCACCTAAAAGAGTTAAAGAATTAAATATTTGGGTGCTCTTCCAATATGTGCTCTACCGCGAAACTGTGATCTACCATATTCCAATACGTGCTCTACCGTGAAACTAGCCTTATAAGGCTAACTAACGAAAATATCATGACTTAACCTAATCAATCGTTAGGTCAACTATACGCCCTTGACGATTGGTTAGGTTAAGTCGTGATATTTTCGTTAGTTAGCCTGGAATATGGAATATTAGTTGGAATATGGTAGATCACAGTTTCGCGGTAGAGCACATATTGGAAGAGCACCAATATTTGATCTTTTAGTTCAATTATTTAATAAATCTTTATCGCAGGGGGATGTTCCCTCGAGTTTTAAATTGGCTAATGTTACTCCAATCTTTAAAAAAGGGATAAACAACAGGTGCAAACTATGGACCTCTTAGTCTAACTTTTATAATTGGAAAGCTTATAGAAACAGTTATTAGAGTTCATATAGTTGAGCGTCTTATAAAACAAAGTCAGCATGGGTTTCTTATAAATAAATCTTGTTTAACAAATTTATTGACATTTCTTTGTGAAGTCATCGGTATTTATGATTGTAGTAGAGCAGTAATTATAATATATTTAGATTTCCAAAAGACATTTGACAAAGTGCCACATAAACGATTGTTAGAAAATGAAAATGAAAATGAAAAGGTTTATTGGCAGACTATAGTCCATATGACAAATATTATTAATACATAATATTACATAATACATAATATTATTAATACATAAAACTCGCAGAATAAAGGGATCAAGTTCTTAATTGGATTCATAATTGGTTAACTGGTGGAAAACAAAGGGTAGTAATTAATGGGGAAGAGTTAGGGTGGGTTAATGTAACTAGCGGTGTTTCTCAAGAGTCCGTTTTGGAACCACTCCTTTTCATAATATTCGTTAACGATCTTGAGGTCAATTTGGTGAGCGAAATTTCTAAATTTCCAGTTTACTGGAATGAGAGAATCTAAAGCATGATCTTAATAATTTAGTAGAGTTGTCTAATAAATGGCAAATAAAATTTAACACAAATAAATGCAATGTCGGATCACCTGAAGATCCGTCACCCGAGCCTTTTTTTAGTTAGCTTTATAAGTCTAACTAACGAAAATATCACGACCTAACCTAACCAATCGTTAGGTCAACTGTACGCCCTTGACGACTGGTTAGGTTAGGTCGTGATATTTTCGTTAGTTAGACTTATAAAGCTAACTAAAAAAGGCTGGGGTGACGGATCTTTAGGTGATCCGTAAAGTCGTACATATAGGTTACCACAACAGTAAATTTAACTACACTATGGGAAATAATGTGTTAAATGAAGCCTGTGAGGAAAAAGATTTAGGTGTCATTTAAAGTTCTCAAAACAATGTTCAGTCGCGATCAGTAAAGCTAATAGAGTATTGGGTTTTATTTAAATTTAAAGATATTGTTTTGTCACCATATAAGTCGCTTGTTAGGCCTCATCTAGAATATGCTGCACAGTTTTGGTCGCCCTATATGAAGAAAGATGTAGAAAGGGTTTAGCGCCGCGCGACAAAATTTATTTCAACCTTACGTGGTAAACCATACGTAGATAGACTCAAAGAGTTGAATTTGTATACGTTTGAAACGCGGCGTTTAAGAGGCGAATTAATTCAGGTGTTCAAAATTTTAAATGAGAATATCTTTAACATGGACGATAGGAACATTACAAGGAACAATGGTTTTAAAATAAGGGGAAAAAGATTTGAGACAAACGTTGCGAGGGGCTTCTTCACCTGTAAGATAATCGAGAGGTGGAATAGCCTACCCGCGGGGGTCATGGCAAGCACTTCAGTTAATATGTTTAAGAACAAGTTAGATAGGTATTTTAATAGCATCAATTTGCATTAAAGGGTGGGTAAAGTGGGGATATCATTTTTTGTTAGCATAGAGAGTGGCCGACTTCAGTTGCTTAGTTCATTAAACCAGACATTTATGTCGATGATTCTTAAGACTGGAATAGTGTTTGCAAATTTGGTAATTTAAAGTCGTATATTGGTGAAAAGTTTCACGAGTTAAAGAATGAAATTTCGGTTGGGCCGCAGGCGGGGTGAGGTGTTAGCGGGTTGAGTTCGCTGACCACAATGTCGGTCAATATGAGGTCCCTCACCCCGTGAATCTTCGGGTCTGCTCGTAAACTGAGTATAACTAATTAAGTATAATAAATGGCTAGTCTTTAAGTACATAGTGTTTATTCATTGAGACAGAAACAGTGATTTCCCTTAAGATGTAAATGTAGTAGGAAGAGCTGGTCGTGTCTGGTTTCAGAGCACTGAGAGTTCTCAAATGATAACCCAGTGGTAGAGAAGGTAAGCTTGATGGGTTCTCTCGAGAGTCAAAACCTCCGAATAGATGGTTAGGTAAATCGCGGGATATCTAATTCAGCTAGCTAGAGAAAGTTTATAGTTTTATACAGCGTTGTTCCCTTTTGCAATAAATGTAGTAGGAGGTGCTGGCCGTGCGTGGTTTCAGAGCAATCGGAGTTCTGAGATGATAGGAAGCTTGATGAGATCTCATGAGGTAAAAAACCTCCGAATAGTCACACTCATCTTCAGGGAAGCTACTTAATTAGAGTGGAACTTTCCTTTTACACATTGTACGTCAAACTTTCACAAAAAAAAAAATGCATATTATGTATTATTATTCCCCATTATGCATAGGGAAGGACGCAATATAAATTACTACATGATAACTCTTCGGTATGGTGGCTTTGGCAGGTTACGGAGAAATAATGCAACTACGAAATGATGACTTCTTGTACATAACAAATAAAAAATTCCTTAAAAATTGCATGGTGTAGATTAGATTAAGTAGTTTAGTATTAATGCTATCCTTTATTTTCCGCTGTCATCTAACTGAGTACATGAGATAAGTGTATGCATGGTGTGAATGAACCCTGAAGCTATTCTCTTCATTATACCTTTTCCTACTTTCCTATAAATCTTCTTTCACCACTATTTTCTGTCAGCATTGGTTGGCGGAGGGAGAGAGCCTTGTCCGTTCTATACTTTACTATTACTACTGTACCTCTGTGAAAAATTTGCACGTCGAAAGTGTAAGCATGGTGTAAATTTTCATTAGTCTTATTTTTCATTGCTATTTCTAACTTTTCTACTTCCTTCTTGGGCTAGCCTAAAGTGGATCTTAAGGTTTTTGTTAGCCTGTAACTGTGTAACACAACCTGTCATATATTTAAACAAGCGAGGAAACGCTTACGCGTCAAGAGGCATTTTACGTGTTAACCCTCCCGCACTCGAGGTAATGATCAGCATTTTATCAAAACTATTTGGTGCAACGCTTGAGTTCAATAAATAGCATATAATTTTTTTCATGAAAAATCGTGCGTGTTCATGTATAATATTCCATTTAGGGGACCCCAGCGTTGAACCAAATAGAGGGTTAACACGTAAAATGCCTCTGGACGCGGAAGCGTTATGCGTTTCCTCGCTTGTTTAATTATATGACAGGTTATGTTAACTTCTATTTCGTTGTAGTATAGTGGTTACTGGTTAGCGCCCTCACATTCTACTCGAGATGTGGTGGTTGTGAATCCCGGTGTGGGCGAATATATATATATATATATATATATATATATATAATATATATATATACAGTGTGTGTGTGTGTGTGTGTGTGTGTATCCCATAAAATTAAAATAATCACATTCCAAAGCGAACATGCAAAATTATGGACACTTGCGTGTGTGTGTGTGTATGTATATATATATATATATATTAGTTTCCTTTGTTGACTAAATTTTACATTCCTATCTAATATAGTATATATTCAAGCTTCACGCCACTAAATATATCAAGAGTATAAATTGTACTGCACAATATGCGCGCGGAGCCTTACTTCGCCTTCTTTTGATTTGGTAACTTTTCATTTTCCTTAAAGCAAAACATTAAAACCGGCGTTATATTCATATATTAAGTGCCTAAAACTTATATTCTCCAACCAGACAGACTTAACGCTACGGCAGATATATAAATATAAGTATTTAATACAAATATAGCTGTATCTTTTATTTCGTAAATAAAATGTAGTTATGTAAATACATCTCTTATAATATAAACAGTAATATATATATATATATATATATATATATATATATATTATATATATATATATATAATACTCTTCTGGATAAACATTTCTCTTCTTTCTCTTTATCTTCTTCCCTGTGAATGATGGTTCGGAAGGGAGAAGAGAAATAAGATGGGACATAATAAATATACGTAATAAATAAGAATGCGAAAACAATATTATGAAAAAATATGACGTTTGAAATAGAGAAATAGGATAGAAAGATATAGCAAGATGCAGGGAAAAGGTTCCAATATATATATATATATATATAATCCGAATGGCGAAATTTTAGTTTATTATTTATCTGTACACGAAACGTTTCGGCCTTCAGAACCAGACTGTCGTCAGGTAGAATGCGGAGAACTCTAAATTTCAACCACAAATTTCGACTAATGATACGTCCCTGATGATGAGTGTCGAGACGTTTCATTTTTTGTTATTAGTAATGTATTAGTTTTTTTCGTAGTTTAGGTATTTTTACTATTTGTAAGTGATTGTGTTTATATAAATAGTATTAATCCTAAATGCGAGTCCACATACATTTATGAAGAAAATTCAAGCGAGCATTTCTAGTTTAAAACATAACTTAGGTTACAGAATACGAGAGACACAGTGCAAGTAAATTATAGCAAATGATGTAATTTACAAATTAAAAATTTACAGTTCATTTATTCACCATTTAATGTGTCCTCCAGCAATGATAATGTTATCGAATCAACCAGGTCTTTTGCACGGCCTTTCTTAGGAACTGCTTGCCGCTTCGAGCGGACAATTCCCCAGAGGTCTTGTGTGGGCTTGTTGGCTTCACTCTTGAGATATTATTTTGAAGTTGTTTCAAAAAATGCTCAATGGAGATTCAGTCAGGACTGTATGATGGAAACTTCAGCACTTGAGCCCTCCCAGTCTGTTCCTACTTCTCCAAGTTAGCTTTGTTGAGTATTTCAGTTTGTTATAGGTTGTATTGCTGGAACATGAATCTTCTCCCATTTAAACAAAGCTACTCAGCAGTGCATGTTGAACCATAATCCTGCAGTTAGAGCGAAAACTTCATGACTCACAAATCGACACATTTCAAAGCCAAACATCACTCCACAATACAATCTTTCTTTCATCATCCCAGTTTTGATAATCTTTTGTATTCTGAAGCCTCATTTTCCTATTTACATCACTAATATACGGCTTTCTGACAGTAACTTTTCCGTGCAGCATACGTTTTTGAGCTTCTTTTTATAATGGACATAATTACAGCAATTCTCTGGTCTTCTTAAGTAGTTGCATTTATTGCTGGAGCTGTCTCAAATCGAGGTACTAAAGAAAGTTTTGGGTAATGCAATCTTTTTTTGCAATAGTTTTTCCAGGCTGATCCTTGTCCGTTACAAATAGTGCCCATAGTGCCATTTTTGTGCACCTGCCTTACGCTTCTTTGAACTGTTCCACTTGATGTTTTAAGCTGCATATTAATTTCTCTTCAGTTGTTGCTGTTCATGGAGGTGAGTATTTGAGCTCTTAATTCACGTGTTAACTTTCTGTTAATTTTGCGGTGCAGAGGAGTATCAAACATTTTCCTAGAATATCTGAAAAGGATAAGAGGGCCATAAATGAAGTGATGTTTTATTACCTCTTAACAGATCTGTCTCCGTACAGGTATTAAAACAAGAAAGAAGAAGTGATAATCCTACCAAACTTGTACAGTTGCTGAAACTATAAGCTGCTCAAGAGAGACTTGACGAAGTTTCTCCACACAATACGAGTGTTAACCAGATGTAACTAGTTCTACGGGGCATAAAAAGTTTGTCCTCAAAAGAATGGTATTATAACGTATGTAAACTATTTCACAGTCGATTGCTGTGTTCTATCTCTCTCAGCTTCTCTGTTTATGTACATGAAAATACTATAATAATACTGGACTCAGATTTTTGCTAATTAATATACGATACATATATATATATATATATATATATATATATATATATAATATATATATATATATATAATATATATATATATATATACTTTTTAGCGTCATATCTCGCGAGCTCAAACTCGATACGACGAACAACTACGATGACGGTTGATACTGAAATGACTGTAATTAGAAGGTAGAGTTAATTTATATGACGTTTCTTCGCAATGTAAGAAAACTCATCTTTGAAACGACACTTCTTGATATATGAGAGAATTCAGCCTCCGCTATACCACGCAGCGGAATTAGCATCATTATATATATATATATATATATATATATAAAATGCACACCGAAAAGGAAAAATGAAAGCGATTCCAAAGTCTTTCGTGTATTCAACAGCACACCTCGCCAGGGAGGTGTAGTATTGAATGCACGAGAGGCCTTGGAATCAATTTTAATTTTTCTTTGAGTGTGTGCATCATTTATTTATTTCATGTATTAAATTATGAAATGTAATCGCAGATATATATAAAGGAATTCATTTATATACATTTTAGGATACGAAATGTCATATATATATATTATATATATCCCTTCAAGAAGCTCATTACCCCGCGACGTGGAAGTGAGTGTGCACCACAATACCAGAGCAAAAACAGAATAAGTGGCCATCTCAACTCAACCAAATGCCAGGAACCGAGGGCGAACCAGCGCCACACTGTTCGCAGTCCGCTACCTCAACCAGTAATCATATATATATATATATATATATATATATATATATATATATATATATAATTTAGATGATATAAAATAATGTAATACATTATTTTATATCATAAAATATGATATATATATATATATATGATGCAAACCCACAAGGAAAAAGAAAAACGATTCCAAGGCTTTTCGTGTATTCAGAGCTACACCTCGTCAGGGAATGAAGAGAGAAGGCAAGATGCCCATCAATATATACAATGTAGCGGAAACCAAAACAATTAGCACATACTTAACAAGAGTTAATGAGAGGCAAAATAAATTTTAACAAGATATTGTCAATTTTATACATTCCCGCACTGTTATTGAAATTGTTTTTAAAATGGATAAATGCACATTCTAGAATATTTCTTTCAATTATATCTCTGTTTTCAACAAGCGTTTTAGAACTATCCCACTTGATGCTATGATTACATCTATACATATGGTTAAACAATGCATTAGAATTACCGGTATTTGCTATTCTACACGCATATTTATGCTGTTTTACCCTAATATCTAACGTTTTACCCGTTTGGCCTATATATATACTGAGTTACAGTACATTGTGTACATCCGATCGAATACACACAACCAACAACATTATCCGGGCTATTCTATATTAGGCGTGATTTAACAGTATTATTATATTTAAAGACTACATTGATGCCAATTGCTTTAAGTAAAGTCGGAAGATATTGAAAATTAACATAGTAAGGTAGGCTAAGGATATTTTTACCCTCAAATTCCTTTACAGTTACATTATTATAATACCTATTCTTGGCTTTCCTAAGACAGTTATCTAAAAATGAAATAGGATAACATAATTTAGTACCAATATTCATGATATTGCATTACTCGGAATCTAAAAATTCAGGACTGACAACTCTCAATGCTCTAAGAAACATAGCAGAGAAAATAGAGGACTTAATCGAGGAATGATAGTCAGAATAAAAATACACATAAGAGTTATTATTAGTAGGCTTACGATAAACTTCAAATTTGAACTGATTAGAGCATCTCCAAATTTTTAGATCCAGAAAAGATAAGCTTCCATCATTTTCTTTTTCAACTGTGAACTTAAAAGATGGGACTAAATTGTTGAGCCTACCAAGAAATAAGTCAACATCCAAATTATTAGGCCAAAGGCATAAAATATCATCTATATACCTGTACCAAACCAGGTTAAAATTAACAATCGTAGGCAAAATTCTACTTTATTCCATATATAAGTTGGCTAGTACAGGTGAAAGGGGATTTCCATCGCCAATCCAAACGACATAGCATAAAATTTATTTTCAAACTGAAATTTACAATCTTTGACACAAAGCTTAATTAACTCAATAAGAGTGTTGTGTTGAACACGGAAAGATTATTCAGAGATATTATCTTTTAAAAAATCAAGTTGGTCATCAACAGGGACTTTTGTGAATAACGAGCATACATCAAAACTTACCAATTTGAAATTAGGGCCATTAGGAAACTTCAGTTTGTCAATAAGATCCATGCTATTTACAATATGTGACTTACAAATAGAGCCAACTAACGGCGTTAATAAACTGACGAACCAGGCTCAACAATTTAGTCCCATCTATTGAGTTCACAGTTGAAAAAGAAAATGATGGAAGCTTATCTTTTCTGGATCTAAAAATTTGGAGATGCTCTAATCAGTTCAAATTTGAAGCTTATCGTAAGCCTACTAATAATAACTCTTATGTGCATTTTTATTCTGACCATCACGCCCTTGTATAAAACCGATGGTTAACGCAGTTTCGAAAATGGCGTCTGACAGTGATGTGCGTCGTAAACAGAGAGCTGTTATCGAGTTCTTAACAGCAGAGAAGGAAACAGTTGGAAATATTCACAAACGTCTACAAAACGTTTACGGAGATGCTGTTGTTGATCGAAGCACAGTTGGATGCTGGTCTAAACGTATGAGATCATCAAAGAGAGGGAGAGCCAGCCTCGATGATGAGCCACGCAGCGGTCGCCCGGCATCGTCTGTGACATCTCACACTGTGCAACGTGCTAACAGCATCATTCGATCAAATTGGCGCGTCACATATAAGGAGCTATCACTGGAGCTAGGAATTAGTGAAGGAAGTGTGAATACAATAATTCGGCAACTGGGATACTCAAAAGTGTGTTCACGGTTTGTTCCTCGCTAACTGACTGAAGATCTCAAAGCCCAAAGAAAAGAATTTGCTTCTGAGTCGTTAGTTCGATACGAGACAGAAGGGGATGACTTCCTTTCACGAATTGTGACTGGGGATGTGACTTGGGTACACTACTTTGAACCTGAAACAAAATGCCAATCCATGGAGTGGCATCACGCAGATTCCCCACGCAAGAAAAAGTTCAAAATGGCTCCCTCTGCACGAAAGGTTATGGCCACCATCTTCTGGGACATGAAAGGGGTAATTCTGGTGGACATTATGAAAAAAGGACAAACAATCAACTCAGAGGCATATATTGCTACCCTACAGAGACTCCAGAGACGTATAAAGCGAGTTCGACCGGAGAGAAAACTGGAAGACGTCCTTCTTTTGCACGATAACGCAAGACCACACAACAGTTTGCAAACCAGAGAGGCCATCACAAAAATGCGCTTCACTGTGTTACCCCACCCTCTATACAGCCCGGATCTGGCAACTTCAGACTTCCAATTGTTTGGGCCAATGAAGGATGCTATTCGTGGAAGAAAGTTTCAGTGACGATGATGTTGTTGAGGAGGTTAAGAGGTGGCTCCAGCGGAAGCCAGCGGACTTTTACCAGTAGAGTAGGGAATAAAAGCCTTTGTTTCGAGGTGGAGAAAAGCCGTAGAAAAGGATGGAGACTATGTGGAAAAATAAAGACTTGTGAAAAAGGTGTGTAACTACTTGTGTACAAAATTTATGGAACTTACAAGGAAACTTGGAAAGAAAAAAAAAGGTGGAGCAAAATATATTGAGTATTAAATATATTGAGTACATATGTATTTTATGTATATATATATATATATATATAGTGTATGCAAAATATGATTTAACTGAATTTATACCATCATTTCTGATTGCAAAACACACACACACACACACACACACACACACACACACACACACACACACACACACAGAAGAGAAATAGAGAAAGAAAAACATATGATTTTAACAGCATACCTCTACACAGTAATATAAATTTCTGCCTATATTTTTAATCGCGGAGATCCAAATTGAATTTTATGAATGTAACAAAATCCCGCATGAAAGTGGCACTAAATACATTCATTTCTACAATCCTAACCTCCGTCAATGTAATTTTAAATACAATAATTTAGATACAAGAAGCACAAGAGAGGAATTCTTTAATGTTACATTAGAAAATTAAGTTATCAATACAAGTTCCGTGAAATTGGATATGAAAGAAGCGATATTTTTTACATATTCAAATAGTGTTAAGTAATGTTGATGTTGGGTGTGTGTGTGTGTGTGTGTGTGTGTGTGTGTGTGTGTGTGTGTGTGTGTGTGTGCATCCCTTTTGGTTCTCGCCTGCAGTAGCATTTTCGCATATATATTTCATATAGAGTGTTAATCTTAATTTAACTCGGATGGGGTACAGCGATTGTATCGCCTGATTGGTTGGGAGGTGAGACCAAGACCTCGCCACAGTGTGATGTAGGAGGGAATTTGATACTATAACGTTGAATTTTTATATAGAAATGTTATTTAGGATGATAGTGTTTTCGATTTAAATTATTACGCAATATACTGACTGCTCATTTTGCCTTACGCGTATAAATGTCTATATGAGTAAATAGGTACAGTAAACATATAATAGTAATCATTTAAATCTGGTGGAAGAGAGAATTTTTTATTGCATCAATGATTCTCTCTCTCTCTCTCTCTCTCTCTCTCTCTCTCTCTCTCTATATATATATATATATATGAAGTATTTTAGAGAATTTAAAATTTTTCAACTCTTCTAAAGTTTAAACACACACACACACACACACACACACACACACACACACACACACACACATATTATATATATATATATATTATATATTATATATATATATATAATATATATATATATATATATATATATATCAACTTTCAAATATTTTAAAATTTTAAAATTACGCTTAAAATAGTTTCAAAAATTTATTTCCAAACGAAGTAATGGCGCTTTCGTTTAATCATTACATACATTTGTCCATCGTTAATGATATTTGACGTTTATTGTGATTAAGAATACAATATTTTTCCTCCTCAAATATTTGTTTATCTTCGGGACAAGCTGTTATATAGAGATATTTATACCCGACCTTAGATGTAGTCCGGCTTTTTACGACTTTATGCATATAATTATCAAGAATATATAACCAACGTCTTTCGATTTTGTCATTTGGCATACTTTGAAAGCGACCATCGTCTCGTATAGGGCAAAATCAAGGCGATCGTAAAATCGCCATAATGTGCCTACGTGATATAATATATATATATATATATATATATATATATATATATATATATATATATTATATATATATATATATATATATTTATATATATATTTCGTGTATAACAATTCTGCATCGGTTTATATGATGTATATTAGGATTCCTTCTTCTTCTTCTTCTTCTTCTTCTTCTCCTTCTTCTTCTTCTTCTTATAATAATTAGTAGTAGTAGTAGTAGTAGTAGTAGCAGCAGCAGTAGTAGTGGTAGTAGTAGTAGTACTGACGATGGAGTGTATATTTCTTGAATTGTGACGAGAATCTCCTTATCTGCAGAGATAAGCAAACGAATCATATTTAGCTCAGGTTAAAAGTTGTTATAAATGATGCAAAAGTTTTTTTTTTTTTAACGTTTCTTTTTCCGGTTTAGTCCTCATAATTTAATAAGTATATTAAATGTATAAAGTTAAAGAAGGCTTTTAAATTAAAAAATAAGTGTCTTTTAAATTATGAAGTCAAATAATTTTTTTCCTGAGAATATACTGTTGGCAAATTTATATATAAAGTGGTCAGAGTGCTATTTTGTTTATTTCCGAGAGCAACCTTTGGTTATAATGAATTAAATATTAATATTTTAAATATTAATATTTTAAATCCACTCTAGTTCATGAGTGCCATAGTGCCATTAACACTGCTTATAAAAATTACTTTTAGAACTATCGTAAGTAAAGAAAAAATTTACTGAAACTAGTTAAAATATTTGAAGAATACACTCCCCTCACCCCCAACATTTTCTGCGTATGCTTGGTAGGCCCCAGACAACATCCAAAACATCAACCAAAATAACTTTATTTGGTTAAAGATATTTTCTTTAAAATTCGCTTTTGAGTTTGCTAGTTAGATGGAAAGAGCTCTGCAGTGAATCTACATATAGCAGGAATTCGACATAAATAATAATTGTTCCAGGACTAAAGAATGTTATTTGGAATATCTTTCATAGCTCGAGACTTGCGTAACAAAGAAAATATAGTTTATCCGTTTCGTATATAGAATAATTTTTACTTTTATATCGTGGTATTAAATTTTCATTATCTGAATATTAATAATTTCCGTATAGTATGGGGTCTGTATAGATAGAGTATATACTGTCATATACGCAAAAGATAGGTATAAACATATGTAACTAACTAATCATCCAGATACTGCACTCACTCCAGGGGGTTTGGCAATACCAGCTAAACTTATATGTGGGAAACTTGAATTCATGCAGGAGACAAAATGAAATCTCTTTCTCTCGCGCATTCAACTGCATTCAAGCTTCTCACCCTGACTCGATTTCAACATAACTTCAGTTATAACACGAAGAAATAATGAAGTCTTACAGTAGAGAATGTAAAATGAAATCCAGCCAAAAAATAATTAATAGGTAATATCCAGACATTCTCTTTTCCCATACTGAGAGGGGGTTGTTGCGAACTCCGACAGTTATTTGAGCCGGAGCAATTACAGAGTATAAGGTGGCCGGTCCAACTCCAACCGCGGCGAGGGTGGGAACCGAACCCGACCTTTCTCAGTCTGAATCCAGCGTCCAACCAGTCGAACCACGGGAGCTCCGCAAAAAATATAATTACAAACGCAAATATAAGATAATCATTGAGGAGGACCAGAAACTGGCACTGCGTTCAAACCAGACGAATGCACCCCATTACGCTAACTCCTAAATTATTATTAATCATTACCATCGGTAGTCGAACCCCCGACCTCAGTCTCTTCACGTCGCTTACAGGGAAACGGTGTTATTCACTGAGCTACGGACGCTCCCAACGCAAATAAATACCGTAGTTTCTTATAGACACCTACAGTACATGTAATCTTATCAAAATTTTTAATACATTTTTGGAGTATGTAGAGCAACATTAAATGAGTCTTATATCTCTAAAGGATACACAGGTGATGGCACTCTATATACGTTTCATTTCTTTACTAATTAAGAGGGTGGGGGTAGGGATAGTGCCACGCAGTATTGTTTTCGTCAGATAATTTCTCCCATTCATGAAGAAACTTCTCAATAGTTATACGCAAAGAAAGTTAAAGTCCAAAAAATTAAACTTTATAATACAATACAGTTCGTTCTTATTGCAGTACACTGTATAAAGGTACAGTTATAGAAACTAATTTGAAATATTAAAAGATATAATGCAGAAGTCACTATACCTATTGCCATTCATACCTGAAATAATAATAATAATAATAATAACCTAAGGTTATATAACTAAAGGATATTCCTGAAAC